>OZ038497.1:58916316-58968816 GCA_964036315.1 Acanthosepion esculentum
ATATATATATATATATATGTGTGTGTGTGTGTGTGTGTGTGTGTGTGTGTGCGTGAGAGAGATAGATAGATAGACAGACAGACTGAGATAGAGAGAACGTGATATAGAGATTGTAGATTTATTATGCGTGAATGTATTTTTAAAAAAAAGTAACACTACTTAATTGCGAAATACTTTCAATGCTATCACTCAGTTTTTCTTTCTTCCTTGTTTAAAATATTTTTTACACCCTAATATATGCATTTCAAAAAGTGTCGAACGACTGACGTGTATTCTGCCGCCATCACTCTGGAGCTGCCTGTGGCGCCTTCACTGATCTGAGCACCTTTTTTCATCGCAGATTTCCTATTTCTGTACGTCCCCAAATGCAGTAGATACAAACATTTAACTTTCATAGAAGGCCTGCGACGACAATGTTATGCGTACGCTAGGAAAACACACACGCACACATACACACGTGTGCGTGTGTGTGTGTGTTTGTGTGTGTGTAAGAAAGTTTAACATTGACTTTGATTTTTCTTTTATTTCACTTTCCTTTTTTATTCTCTTAAATAATTCATTACAACTTGGCGTTTATCATCAATCTTTATTTTGTATTCTTGCAGTTTTTTCGTAAAATTTTATATTTCCGTTTTTTCTTTCTTTCTTTCATGCGTTTGTTCTTTCTGTCTTCTTTTTTTTTTTTAACTTAGCGTTGATTTCTACGCCACTGGGTCAAATATGAGGGCGAAGAAAAGGCTATTACGTTTAGTTTCAGACACATTTTTCATTCCAAATGACACCCATCGTGTATATTTCGTTCTTATTCCAACTTTTCGACCGGTCATATTTACAGTCTTCTTCTGATAGATATGAAATATGAAGAGAAAGTGTCATTTTCATCGGAGTACACACGAAATGTCCGAACTGGTCCTATTCTATCAGTAATTAATTCCTGATCACTGACGATCCCTTTCTTTCTGATTTCCAATGTACTCCTATCATAAAATATTAACAATACATTCTTATTCTACATAAAATGTCACTCTTCTTCCAGCAACGCTTCTTATACTTTCTAACCACTGACAATTCCATTCTTTCGGATTTTCAATATATTCCCAATGTAAAACAGTACAGAAGGTAGCAATATTGCACATAAAATCAGCCGGTTCTAGTTGTCACACTTCCACGGCTTCCTGACCACTGACAATTCCTTTACTTTCAATCGATACAGTAAAAGTATTTGCAATCCATTTGTTGATATCTTTACTTTCTTTCATATTCACCTTGTGTACACCGACCACAGTTCCCTTTACAAATCTTTTAAATCACATTTTAAAATCTTTTTTGTTTCAACTCGATAGTGCATTGTTTTTAAATATTTCACCACAGGCGAGGCAATAAAGCCACTACGACGCAAGACGTTGCTGAGAGTGAAAGAAATAGCGAGGAATACCAAAGAACATTCAAGGAGTCAGAAGATGACGATTGACACTGCATTTAAATTTTTGAAGATTTCTGACAGGAAAGCAAGAAGCCGGAAGAGAGTTCTACAAGCGAGAAGTGCGGGACAATTAGCATAGAACTTATTGTTGAAACGCAGTTTCAGAAATTACATCATGAGACCTAACTGCCAATCTAGTAATGTGTTTAAATTTGTAAAGTCGAGGAACCAACGAGGAAAGCTCATCAGAACAGTTATGGTGAAAATATTTATAGAAGGGCCAAATGAAGGCTAGGTTACGGCGGTGGGAAAGTAACTGAAACTGATATGCCAGGTCAGAACTGATAACGTTGCCGATTCTTCTTCGGAAATATCTTTGGTTTCTACTGATATAAACTGTTTACACATGTCGAGGTAAAAGAGGCTGTTTGCACAGTTCTCAGTTCATGACTCTTCCTAATGTATTGCACCTATTTCAGTTTATCTTGAATTAGTTACCGGCATTCAACTATAATGTGAGTTATAATCTTGTCCTTATCAGTGTTTGTATTCTATGCAATTGAAACTTCGCACCGCATGTTTGGCAATTATCGCTAAAGACTGAGTGACGTTAGTGCTATTTAAATCTCAAGCACTTTTCCCAGTATCAGGCCTTTCTCGTATTCCCAACACTCCGTGTCAATGCATTTCGCTTCGTTCCAAGTACATCTACTTTTATGGATACATATCTAGTATTCCTATACTATATTTTTACTCAGCTCCCAGGTGAGGTCCTGGTATTCGTCTAATCTCTCATTCTTTTTCATGTTTATTCTGTACTCCACCATCACACGCATGTCT
Source organism: Acanthosepion esculentum (assembly GCA_964036315.1). Lineage (NCBI taxonomy): Eukaryota > Metazoa > Mollusca > Cephalopoda > Sepiida > Sepiidae > Acanthosepion > Acanthosepion esculentum. The sequence continues at coordinate 58,918,580 of OZ038497.1, forward strand.
ACAATTTGACAGGATTTTTTTAATATATCATCGGCCTTCTTGCCTGGATGGAGAGGGGTCAGTCTTAATGTCGAAATCCCAAAGTAGTTAGTGATTTTTTCCCAGGACTGTCTCTGCTTTGTGAAACTGCCTTTGTGTACATGGTCTAATTCATAGAGTTTACTATTATTATTATTTTTATTATTATTATTATTATTATTATTATTATTATTATTATTATTATTATTATTATTAAATGTAAGTTTTTCTCTTTTTTTCCCTCATTCATCTTCATCTGTGAACTCTCGCAAGATTAATGGGCACTTTTTAGACTTTTCTTGAATGTTTCATGAGCAATGGCTACGAACGAGTCTTGGCTTGAGATAAAATCATAGAAAATTCTGTTGACGAGTACAAATAATTTTTTTTCTTTTTTTCCTTTCTTTTCTTTCTCTTGCTTTTGTTACATTCTTCTTCTTCTTCTTTTTATTCTCCTACTTCTTTTTCTCATCATCATCATCATCTCCATTCTTGTTTTTCATCATCATTGTCGTCTTTGTTTTCTCATTATCCCTTATCTTCATCATCATCATCATCATCATAATTATTATCATTATCATAATCTCCTCCTCCTCGTCGTCATCCTCCCCCTTTCTTTTAGTCTGCTTCTTCTTCTCTTCTCATCGTTCTTCTTCTTCTTCTTCTTCTTCTTCTTCTTCTTCTTCTTCTTCTTCTTCTTCTTCTTCTTCTTCTTCTTCTTCTTCTTCTTCTTCTATCGCTTCACCATGATCATGTTATTATCATTATTAGTCTCCTCCTCCCCATTTCTCCTATTTATTCCTCTTCATTTCTGTTCTTCATTTCCTCCTCATTTTACTTCTTTTTCTTCTTCTTCTCTTCTCCTTCCTCCCCCTCTTCTTCTCCGTCTAATCCTTATCCTTCTTCTTCTTTTAGCACATAGAACGGAATCTTCAATTACGTCCTTCCTCATTTTACATCTCAAATAAAGAGACATTTTCTAAACATCAAAATTTACAACTTGCATCCGTGTTATATCTAATTAGCAAATGTTCAAATCTGTCTTCAAGAATGTCTCCCACGGCTATAGCTTTCTTTTTGAACGTCTGTTTTCCGATTATTCCCTATGTCTGGTTTTATTATTTCATAACAAGATTTTATTGGTTTCCTATAATATTTTCCGTCTCATTAGCATTTCGCTTATAATTCAACATCTTCCCTACAATGTTTACATTTATTTTTCTTTTTATTATTACTTTACTGTTGATTAAAACCAACAAAACTATATTTTATTTAGTTAGAAACGCAGTCCATTTATCTCATAGGTTTATAATTGAATGTTTCCACCAATAGCGTTCTTAGCTTTATTGTTTTAATATATATATATATATATATATATATATATATATATATATATATATAGAGTATATATATATATATATATATATATATATATATATATATATATATATATATATATATATATATATTGTCAAATAATATTAAAAATATATATATATATATATATATATATATTATTGTCAAATAATATTAAAACACTACGACTTCAAAATCTATATTCGCCATCTTTGTTTTAGAAACCGTTCAAATATGGTTTCTTCTAATTGTTTTTCTTCTCTAACCTTTAACTTTCTGAGACGCATTTATCTTTTAAGTTTTCCTTGCCCGTCTGAAATTTGATGCGAAACGATTTTTTTTTATTCCTGTATATATAATATTTTTTTATTATTTTATATGGTAAAATATGTTGTTCTATTTTTAAACAATGATGTCTTCATTTATTTATTATTCAATTTTAGAGGGTTTTTTTTTTGTTAATATTATGAATATTTTTTCTTCTACAATTCTGACTATTCCCAATCTATTTACACACTTTCTAAATATTTGGTAAAAGTATAGAATTCTCAGACCAAGATGCAAATCAAGATATAATGAAGGTGACAGCCAACGCCCAATATTTACAGACATATATGTTCTTATCATCAGCCGAGTGAAGTTTCAATCAAATGCTGTAATATTTGAACGTAAGGCAAATTTAGAGGCACTTAGAAATAGGGGTATCTCTTTTTAAAATGTTAAAGCAATAGACGTACATATTTACAAATACAACCCCCCACCCACACACACGCACAAGTATTAAGAAAACAGAAGGTTGATATTGCATTTAAATTTTCGAAGATCAATGTTGACTAGGAAGTTGAAAGAGAGTTCTACAAGCGAGAAGAGCGATAGAAGAAACTGTTAGCATAGGATTTATGGTTACATCTGGCCAATTCAAGTGTAAAATGATGAGACCTTGCCAGAGGCGAGATACAATAGAGAAAAGTTCATCAGAACAATTACCATGAACGTATTTACAGGGTATTCAAATCTTTGTCTCGATGTAATAGTTAATCATAAATGCAAAGCTACAAATGCTTTCGGTAAACTCTGTGATCGTCTTTGGGTTTTTCTAAGCGTAGCATACATGTGACACAACGCCAAATGTATGGGGTACCCAGTAAAGAACAAACTCTCTACTCAGTTGTAATTGATCTAGCGAAACAAGCTTGCTAAATATTACACCACTTCGAAGTTCCCAAAATTATTCTCTAAGTGTAGATTAGATGTGGTTCAAGGCCAAACGTATGGAACACCCAGTGAGGATAGAACTCACTATTTATTCGTAATTGACCTAGCGTGAAAAGCCTGCTAACCCTGTCATGGTGCTCATAGATATATAGACAGTATGATTGGAAAAAGTTAACGTTTACCACACGGTTTAGAAGACTGTAGTCCTTTCCACACACCTCTACAGATTTAGCACTCTATGTAACATGACGGTTTCTTAATTGATATGCTTTTTTCTGCCGTCCCGACTAAGGTAGAGTGGACATATCGTCAGAATCAGTGACAATATGATGTCAAGGTTCTCTTGTATAGCCAGCAGCATAATGGAGAAAAAAAGAAAGACAGGGAGATCATGGGGGAGACAGGAAAACAAGTTCAAGGATAAGCTGAAAGCAACAAATATTTCTACAGAAATATTTCAATGGCATTGAATAAAATTAAACCTATTATAAAGGTATACATACTTTGAAAACAAGCTGTCTGTATGATGTTAAAGAATTGAGAAACAAGAAAAAAGCCAGCCTATCATACCTGCTACTTTACAGAATAATCTGCTCCAATCACAGGCCCTCGTAACGGAGAAATCATTATACATATATATATATATATAGTCAAACCTAATGAGCCAGACAAACCTACCAACGACCCTGACGATGTGTCTAAGTGAAACCTTGGTAGGTTTTTCTGGCTCATTAGGTTTGACTACGTTTGCTCTACGTTTGTATTGAGCTCTTTAGTTAGTTGTTTACTCGTATCGGGGTTTATTCTTTGGGCCTTGAACCTGTATCTGTGCGATAATTTTCGACAGACTTTCATGTTCCTGGCTTTTTCTTTTTTAAAACCTTTTTTCCCTTCGTGATTGATTTGGCTATTGTTAAATCAAGAATTCGAAGGTTTTTCGACACGAGTATAGTTACCTATATATATATATATATATATATATATATATAAGCATACAAAATTTTTAATATCTCAAATGCCACTAAACTAATTGAGTTTCTTTTTTCGTGGTTTTCATACAAGACGTTTAGCCATCTTGATACCATTTGTCGTAAGAATCAATGAAAAACCCTTTGCGTTATTCAGTTAGAATGAGAACAGGATAAAATCGTTTTGTTTCAGGTCCACTGTCTTTCCAAATGAGCAATGGTAAGCGAAGAAAAGTTCATTCAGGCCTTCAGTAATTGTACCAAAATTCATACTGTGGCTTTCATTTTCAAGGTCCATTCAAGAACCATCAAGAGAACGGCGAATAAGTTTAAATAAAGAGGGAACAGTAGAAAGGAAAACTGGATCGGGAGGTCACAAGAGTTCAATCTCACAGCATTTGAAGGAACACTCATGCCCACACTCAAAGTTTAGACAGATATTAGTTGAAAATATATCGACATTATATAAAAATAATAAGCAAAAATTAAAAATCGTAGAAGCTCTCTATATAAGAGAATTAAAGCCCCAAATAATGTCAAGTATGAGTATAGCAACATTATTCTTAAATGTTTGTTGCAGCAAAATTTATATATATATATATATATATATATATATATATATATATATAAAGAAACAACATTAAGATGTTCTTATAGATATTTTTATTTTTACACAATAGTGCTCAATGTAAATTTACAGAGCATTAATATTATAAATTAATTGATTTTAAATCAATTAATATATATATATATATATATATATATATATATATATATATATATATATATATATATATATATATATAAATTATTAATAATAATAATAATACTTAAATGATATCAAAATGTTATCTCCCTTTTTCTGTGGAAAAAAACACGTGAATTCTGAATATGAAATCTAGAACGCTGCAAAATGCATAGTTTAAATTTACAGAAATACATAAACGCATTCACAGAAAATTTACCCACCCCCCTTGAAGGTGGTCTCAGATGAGATTGAAAGGAATTTCGTTGTTGCTTAGTTAAACCTCCGGACCAAGGCAGCCTTCTGAACGGAGCGTTCTGAGGTCGAGACAATTTATTATAGTATACTTGACCTTCCTCGGAGACGCTGCGTAGCTTTCTGGCTCGCTCTCTCTAAAAGGTTGCCGACGCCTGGCCTACAGTATATATAATAGAAGTATGCTTCACCCCAGATCTCAAGTGGAACTCGGCTATTTCATCCATTCGTAAATATGCTGAAAAAACGATCGGTTCCCTGTGCCACTCTTGTAAATATCTGACTCCTCCTACTATGATCTATCTTTAATCAGCGCAGAAATGTGGTAATGCTTCTATATCTGGTCTGTAGCTGTCCATTTTCCAGTCTTGACAGAATTCAGAAGTCTTCGCGGCCTTGTAGCTCATGAATTCTTTTCGGATCTATGACTCCTATCTCCTATCTCATAGTAAAAACACCGCATGACTCTACTCTATCTCAATTTCCATGGCGAATATTATGATGAAATACATTTCTCAGACAATATTGAATGTATTGTTAGGTCAGCTGCTAAGAAAGTAGGTACACTGTGTCGTGCTAAACAATTTTATTTTCTCTCAAAATGTCTGTAAGTGATGCTTAGATTATTGCTACCACATATAACCCGGTGCCTCCTGGTATTTATTTAGATCTCCTTGATAAAATCCAAAGAAGAATCAGTAATATTATTGGTCCTGATCTGTCGTCTCGGATTCAATCACTTTCCACTGCCGTAAGGTTATCTCCCTGTGCCTTTTCTATACATTCCTCCGTTGCATCAATTCTAACCTTCAGAGCTAACAGCCGCGATGAAACATACAGTGCTGTTCGATAAAAGTGACTCACCTGATTTTTTTTTTTTACTAAATGTTCTCTTCTCCGATGAAACGAAAGTTGACCTAAATTCAAAGGATAAGCGATCTAAAATCCGAACAAGAAGCTTTGAAAGCTCTTTGAATTTAGCAGTAAGTAGTGTCAAGCATCCGTTCAGTATAATGTTCTGGGGATGCTTTTCTTTTCATGAACTGGTTTCTTAAAACCTATTGAAAAGACCCTCAGGAGCGAGCAGTACAAGAGAATTTTAGAGTCTTGTCTGATCCCTTCTGCTGAAAGGCTGCAAATCGACCCCACCAAGCTCATTTTTATGCAGGATAATGCTCCTTGTCACAAATCAAAATAGATGAAGGAATACTTTGATAAGAAGCAGGTGAGTGTTATGACATGGCCACCCCAATCTCCTGACCTCAACCCCATAGAAACCTTATGGAGCATTATAATGTACAGGCTCCCGAGAAAGCATTTGAGCAACAAAGAGGATTTGATTGTGAATTTCATATCCGAATGGAATCCGATGCTTGGAGATGAGATTTGCCAGAACCTAATCAAGTCAATGCCAAAAAGGGTTGAAAATGTTATTCAAAATAAAGGAAGAGCCACAAATTATTAAATATTTCGAACTATATTACCTATTATAAATAAATTATACCTCTATTATTCTTTATTTAAAGCTGTTCGGTTATGTTTCCATTGATTACTAGTTGCAGGAAATAAGTCAGTCACTTTTTGCACAGATTTTTCCCTAAATCTCATTTATATCCAAAATTATAATTATCAATAGAATACCGTAGGGTGAGTAAACTTTTTTACTAGGTGGTCGGGAAGGGGTCTTTATATTAGTAAGATTAAAAATTAGTTTGACCCCAAAAACAATAGGTGAACAAAATTTTAAAGTAAAAATAATCAGGTGAGTCACTTTTATCAAACAGCACTGTACATTGACACGTTTCGTATTCTATTAGTAAGAGGGCTGTCCTTTCCGTCAGTTTCTTCACAAGAACTGTTACTTTGAAGAAAAGACCCCTAAGAAGTTTCTACCGCAATCAGTACAAACTTGACTTCTTCATGTTTAGGGTTAACCACTACCTTTCCTACATATCCTCATAAACTGCACTTCTTCTCCCTCCATCGCGCTCATACAGCACCCTCATTTAATACTAATCTACCTTAAGTGACTCTTGGGCCTTTTACTAGGTGAAAATTTAGTTAAAAAGAAAAAGTAATTATTGTTGCATTGGAACCGTGTCACACATTTTGGAGACCAGTTCATTGCGAGGAAACTAATTTATCTCCGGAGAGATTTTTGAACTGATCCAGACTTTCCTATCAAATCATGAATTGAAAGTTATCTTGAACAGCCACTCTTTCAGATCCTTTCGTACTAATGCAAATGTCCCACAGGGTTCCATCCTTGGTCCTACTTTGTTTTTAGTTTTCATTAATGACCCTTCCCGATAGTATCAGCTCTCAACTTTAAAGCTGATGACAAAACCCTTTACTCCTGTCCCGATAGTAAGTCTGATCAGTTTGATAAGATCAAAATGGCAGCTGATATCCAAAACGACATTCAGTTTGTTATTAATTGAAGCAACGGTTGGCTTGTTAATTTTAACACCTCCAAAACTAATCTGCTCTCTATTAATCCTCTGAGAGACCCTTCTCTGCCTTTCACCAGCATGGCCAGGAGAGTGACTCGCTGCACTTTTCTCTGGCTAACATTCTCGGCTGACATGAAGTGGAAAGACTATATTGAATCCATTGCTAGATCAGCGGTTGGAAAGATTTGTTCACTTTGGCAGTTTTTCTCTCCAGAATCTATCTTAAATATCTATAAGTCTATCATTAGCCAATGCTTAAAATATTGCTGCTACATATGGTCCGTTGCTTTTGCTATTTTTATCTAGATCCCCTTGATAAAATCCAAAGAAGAATCAGTAATATTATTGATCCTGATCTGGCGTCTCGGATTCAGTCACTTTCCCACCGCCGTAAAGTTACATGCCTATGCTTTTTGTATACATTCCTCAGTTTCAGCAATTCTAACCTTCGGAGCTAACAGCCGCCATGCTACATATACTGGCATGCTTCGAATTCCATCAGTAAGAAGACTGTTCCTTTTGGACAGCTTCTTCACATGAAACGTTACTCTCTAGAATGAAACTCCTAAGAAGTTTCCCACAAACGTATGGTTGCTTCCCTGTGTCTTTTCTATAACTACTTTCATCTTAATTGTTCGGATGTACTCTTCGCTATGGTACCTAGACACTTTGTTAAATTTAAGCGTATTACTAGACTGGCAACGATGCCTCATCAATTTACGGTTGGGTCGGCTAGATGTGATCATATATTCTATACTAACAGTTTCTTCTCTCTCACTTCTCACTTGTGGAACTCTCTTCCAGCTCCATGCTTTCCAGCCAACTTTAATCTTCAAAAATTTAAACGCAATCTCAATTGCTATCTACTGTCCTCCTGATTACTCTTCTATTGTTGCCTCTCCTTCGTAATGTTTCAGTTTTCTAATTCTTCCGCACCCAGTCACCCCTTGTGTCGTTACTACTCGATTAAAAAGAAAAAAAAAGGAAAAAAGAACGCTTTACCATTTTACATCGGAATCATGTTCGTTCTGACAGAATAAGTTTCGTTGTGAAAGAGGATTTTCACAATTCAAACGGGCTTGACGTTTGCATAACCAACCACGTGATTATTTCATGGAAAAATGATCGATTAAGCGCTTCATGCTATAAAATCGTCTTCTCGTCAGTGTTTCATGGCGAGAAGGTTGGTTAGTCACCCAGCAGGCTAACAAAAGACCTGTTAAAGTGCGAATGAACATGTACGGTCAACAGGCTTAAACTACTGTATATCCTCGTGAAACGCGCGATCTCGCGTATCGTGCGAAACCCAAATTTTCACTTATAAAAAAATAATTTTATAATGTATCTCGTCTATCATGCGAGTTCCTTTTTGGAAAGACCAAATTACTTTTCCGTTATTACTTTATCCCATCTTCTAGTTAAATAAGCTAAAAAAGTAAAAGAGAATTATAAAAGTATCATTAGTAACGCTATATACGTTGCGTAAACGCGTACAGCGTAGATTGCGTAAACGCATCCTTATTTAACGATACAGACACGGAGAGCAACTATGAAAGATTTCAGATTATTCATAATTTTATACGTTTTCCCCTTTGTTAAACGTTTATTTACCTTTGTCTGCTAAAATAAAAATAATATTTCAAGTAATTATTGTTTCTTTCAGCAAGTAAAAAAATCCTCCGTCAGTGTGCCATAATCAGCAGTATAATAAAAAAACTGATCCCTCAATTTCTGTCATCGTTTCATTTGATTACCTACAAGGATGTTTTAGAATTTCATCTATGAATCTATGGCCAAGAAATGGGGAATGCGTTTAATACTGAAGAACAATACAAAACTGATCCTCTACTTTTTACCATCCCTTCCTTTGATTGTCTATAAGGATTTTTTTTAGTTACCGTATATACTCGCGTATCATGCGACTTTTGAAAACATAATTTTGAAGCTAATTTGACTAGAGTAAATGGATATATAATTTGGTCAACGGCGTAGCCAGCACCAGCAGTACATACGTTATTTTATATCTCGTGTTTGATGTGGCCCCTTAAAATTAACTTCGAAATTAGATCTTCAAAAGTCGCATGATATGCGAGTATACACGGTATGCCCCGAAATAGATTTGCCTGGGCCCGTAGTTATGAATGCAGCCAGTGCGGCGATGAGGCTACATCACAGAGTAAAGGGCGTCTAATCAACTGTCAGAGCGGGGTTCCCCCCAATAGAATCAAAGGCTACTTGTTCATGACAAAGGCGAGCCTGCAGTTTGGCTGACATCGATTGTGTTTTGACCTGGAGAGAGATGGGATCGGTCATGTTTACTTGCCAACTACACGGTTCGTCTGTATGAATACATTCTTCGGCATTCAACCCAGATATGCCAGAGGAACTTGTTAAGTGTTCAGTTATGAAACGACATTGCAACCACACCCAATCATGCTACAGATAATGATGATGAAAATGATCAGCATCATCATTGCTAATTAGTATTACATCAGAAAACCCCAAAGCCAGAATGCAAGGCTCTCAGTGTAGATCGAACTCTTTGTAGTGTTAATATTCAATGTGAAATGTTTCTCAGCTGTTGTTTTGTGATAAGAAATCCCTGTATATCCGTTTAGAGTGAATGAGAAATCGGACAGCCGCGTTTTAATTCCAATCTGGTTCGTTACAGACACATCAATGGGAAAGGTATGAATCCATCTCTTCTACCCCAGCTATGGGGTGAATAGCAGGATAGACTGGGTTTTATATCCTTGAGTGGCAACTACTCTACTACAGAAATAAACGGCTGCTTACCGCGGGAAAATTTTATGATAGTCCAAGCGTTTATCACATATGGCACGAAACTGACTGCCTGAAGGAAAGTGGGCTCGGAGAATTTAACACTCATATGGCATAGTGGAAGCAAGAGGGGCAGAGTAACCTAGCTATCGAGATTGTGTGAATGGAACAGAAGATGGTAGCAGATTGAAAATTATTGACAGAAATAGAATAGGAAATTGTGGAGAGACATAATCGCCTACATCCTTTCAGGATGTAGGCGATTATGTTGAAAAAGTAATGGTCTGAAAAAAGATTTTGGTAACCATTTATCTATAGAGTGGTGGCCATACCAATAATTTTCTCAGGGTAAAATAATATAGGCATATGTTTGAAAGCGATATTTCTAAAGTCAGTCAGTCAGTTCTGTGCCATGCGTGATACACGCTTAGGCGATCATCTCTCGATACATGACTGACAAGGCAGATTTTTTTTCCCGCAGTAGGTTGACATTTCTTTCTGCGGTAAACCAGTTGCCACTGTCCTGCTATTTACCCATAGCTGGTGGGGAGAAGATGAAGAGTCATACCTTTCCCAAAGGTATTAGCACGTAAGTGAGTCTAATGGATTCGATTAGAATTCGAACTCGGCTCTCCGATTCCTCAATCCGAGCCGTTATCCATTACTTCACCGTGCCTCTCCAGTGTTTTTCTAAAGTACGTACGTGGAAATAATATTTGTACCTTTTACGCATAGATAATGTACTATTGTACCCGTGTCGTTAAAAAGGACGGCAATTGTTAGAAAGTTTTAGCAGTGGGGTGAAAAGTCATAAAGTCTTGAAACAATGTATTGAGATTCAAAAAAGCCAAGATGAAGAATACACAACTAAAATCGAAGCCAATGAATCGTTTAATTAATCCGTTCCATTTATACTTTTTAGACGTTCAATAGTATTTAGGATTCATCAATTACTCCTGCGATTATATAGGAAATTATGTAATTTATACCTCAAATTTTAGTCTCATTCAGAATTAATTTCTAAATTACGTCCTTTTTAATTAAAATATAGGTGCATATAAGAAGTGACGGGTTTACCTCCTCCCAATTTTCGAAACCGCTACTAGGCGACGCTCTCCGAACTATAAATACTCTACGATATTTTTCTAACTCTCTTCTTACCCTATCCGCTTATTCATCAATATGTAAATCTTTCGCGGAGAACGCGTTCTCTTTGGGAAACGCATGAACAATACACACACACGTACGTACACGCATTCACTCATTACACATATTTTGGACCAAAGAGGTTTTCATATTCATTTGTTGCACATATCATTGTCTTTGTCACTTGTATTCCTTTATTGTTAATAAATTATCATTTATTTCTAAATATATATTAGTTCTTGCCGTTTCTTTACGTGAACTTACATCCCGAGTTCCCCATTTTGTTGTAGGTATTTCAGGAGACAACGTGTTATTCCCAGTTTCAAACACCGATGTTACTAACGTCTGCAAACATTTGAGAAACGCATAACCAGCCCGCAACAGAAGATAAAATAAAAATGCTACGAATTAATGTTTTAATCTGATTTTTTATGAAAAAAAAACTTATTTAGCGTGGTTTGCCGCATGGTATGCTTCTGTTCATCATATAATTGGTGGGACTGAGAAATCGGCCCTTCAAATTTTCATATCATAATCATTAGTATTTAAAACTGAAAATTTTATTTATAATCTTTCCATAGCAATAGAAGAAGGCCGGAGCGTATAACGGTCGAAATGTCATAATTATGATTATAAAGACGAGGACAACAGTCCGAACATTGTAAATAGTGTAAATATTTATAACTCATCTCAAAAATATAAACAGATCTAAATATTCTGGACTCAATTTTATTCTATCTTTAGAGATAGTAATGATTTAGTGATACAAGTCTTACTAATTAACCCTTAGCTGCGGGGAGAAGAGCTCACAGGTATAGGCGTTGAATTCCTTATACTGAAATCAATAGCATGTTAAGCATGCAAGTTATTGTTTCATGGTTAAGTTTGTTGCTCTAATTCTGATTTCTAATTTCTGATTCTTAGCATACTCAACCACAAAACTACAAGTTTCGACATCAAATGCAGTCCGATCTTGTTATCTTGATAATACTCAGCGTGCCAACCATTGCTTCATGCTGATCCATGGCTTCTTATAAATGTTTGAAGGATGAAACGCGTACACATTTAGCGCAATTTTCTGGGCGAATGAAAAAAAAAACGCTGGGAATAAATTATCGATCGACTAATGTTAGCTTTGTTCATTAGAATGGCTTCCCGTGTTAATTACCAGCCACTTAGAGAACGCAAATATATCACAGAGACCATTAACGGAAATCTAACGATTGAAATTGCAATAAATTGAATTATTTATCAAAGATGCCCGCCATTACAAGAAATGAAAGAAATGTTGAATTCTCTTTACTTCTCCGCAAATCGAGGCGGTTGGCTATGCTGCTTGAGGGGATGGAGACGAGCTTTGTGCATCTGTATTCGGGGGAGTTGATAATTGCAGCTTCTCATAACTTCAGCTGGTTAAAGCTTTGAGATGAAGTAATGTCATTATTCTATATGTAATGAAGAATAAGAGCTGTGTGACATAACGGTTAGGAAAACTAATTCAACGCATTAAGTTCGAATTCAAGCAGAGGCTCTTCATAATCAATTCATATTGTATTGCAATCTCCCTGGCAATGAGCGTTTTATACCAGTAGATATGGGGGTGTGATTTTCTATGTAAACATTCATCTATTCTCTTCTTAGACACTCATCTTGACATGCCGGATAAAACATACACATGTAAACAAAAATGCCTTTTCCAAGGTCATTTGTACGAAATAAACGTAAGACGACTAAATCAAAATTCGAACCTGGTTTGCCAAACCCATGTTCATGCTGCAAATATTACTCTCGCTCGCACGTCTGTAAACATATTCTGATAAAGGTAGATCTGTCTAAAGGTATATCCGTGCCTTCCAAAGACGAATGGGATCCAAGGATCCTCAGCCCAAATCATATCCTAAACACATTGTTAAATTGATGATCATTACTGTTTTAGGAAAACAACGGGTAACCTTTTTCCAATGCTTAAGGTGCCAGTATACTAAACAACATCAGCGTTTTGCAGAAATCACGCCCGGGAACTTTAGAGTGCTGCGCAGGTTGTGCTGGTAACTGATCCAAGATTCGGTACCAATGAGAAGAGTTTACAGAGCAAGAGCTTTATACGCCTTCAGTGATTTTTCTTTCATTTCCTTGGTTTAAACACGATTGTAAAGTTTTAAAACTCTTGATTTGTTTGTTGTCATACACTTAAGCAACGCTGGATTACTTAAGATGTTGACCACAGACCTGGATAGTGTAAAAGGCTACATAGTAGGGTGAACAAGATCCTTTTCATTTCATCTATTTTAATATGTGATTAAAAGCTGCTACTGGCAACATTCTACATGATATCACCCAGTTACTCTTCTTTTATAATTTTTTCAAATAAACTAGCGACATTATTCTGTAATTAATCAAACTATAACGAAAATGAAAAGTTAGTTTTACGAAATATTCCCTGTGCACAATTACATGATTTTTAAATACAGGTGCTAACGGATATGACAAATTAGATATACCTGTCACAAGTATTTTATTTCTAGTGGCCTATCTTCCTCACTTAGCCACCATGCCATCTCATATATATATATATATATATATATATATATATATATATATATATATATGATAAAAATATTGTTTTAAGGTATGCTATATTTATGGGTTAAATTGGTCAATATCAAGGATAGAGCTTATGTAACTACAAATTGGACATTGAAGTCAAAATAAAATCCAACATCAGTCTGTTTCATGCTTAAACGTAATCTTCAGGCTATATATATATATATATATATATATATATATATATATATATATATATGTAAAAAGTATTATAGTCTTAAGGTGTGCTATATTTATAGGATAAAGTGCTCAATATCAGAGATAGAGAGTGTGTAAATATAATAGTGAACATAGAAGTCAACACTTAGAGGCGACAGTATGTTTCATGCTAGACGCAATTGATAGGCCACGAGTGCTGTTATTTTTCTCGGCTATTTATATATACGGGTCAGTGGTGCATTGTGGGTAGTCTATTTTGGCGGTTATTTTGACGGAAGTCGTTTATTTGTTTATTTATTTATTTATTTGGGTTAAATTATTTTGCTTGTCATTATTTATTTTTATTTTTTATTTATTTCTTATCTTATATATATATATATATATATATATATATATATATATATATATATATATATATATATATTATTTTAATCGGGATTTTTATTAACGTAGTAAAAAATTGTTTATATCGCTTATCTAATAGTTTTGTTTTGGTTTGGGAAGTTAATTAAAGCTATTTATTCAATTTTGGGGTTGATTGTTGTAGTTTATTCTAACTATTATTTTGGCGGGAACAGTTTTTAATTTGTTTATAACTTTACGTATTTATTTGGATTGATTATCTTTATTTGTTTTTTTTAACGGTTAATTTATCGGGATCGGTTTGTTAGTTTATTTATTTGAATGAATTTAGATTAATTTATTTTAATTGTTTTTTATTATTTATTTATTATACTGTATACTTTTATTTACTCTTTTCGATTTTTAAGTAACGTAGTATTTTTTTAATCGTTATATAACAGTTATATCGTCCGATTTTTGGTTTGATTTTTATAGTCTAACTAACAGTTTGGTCATGATGATTTGTTAATTTGCTTATTATTTACTTTATTTGGAGTCATTGATTTTGTTTTTTTATTTTTTATTTATTTATTCGATTTCGTCTATTCTGACGGGTGTGATTGGGTAATTTGTTTGGGTCAATTTATTTTACTTTCCAAATTTCCTTGCGGTAGATAAAGCTATTGAGTCTATGTATTTGTTCCCCCTCATACCAAGGAACAGCATGAGACCAAGCAGGCGCAACGAGGCACTCTCGTGGAGTTGGTCATCAGCCTTTTTGACTGAAGACAGGGAGGGTTCCCTGTGGTGGGTAAATGAGAAATTTTCTTGATGTTATAAAAATTACCATATCGTTTCCAACCCCCGTTTTGGTTATTCCTCATTCAGTAACACTTTCTAGGTTAAAACCATATATATATATATATATATATATATATATATATGTATATATATGTGTGTGTGTGTGTGTGTGTGTGTGTGTGTGTGTGTGTGTGTGTGTGTGTGTGTGTGTCGTTGGGCGATGAAAGAAATTTAATAATAATAATAACCATAATATATTAATTCTATTGAGCTTTCGAAAAAATGGTGAAACTCGGCCAGTTTTGAATAGCTCGAAGGTATTTGACTAATTTCCCTTACGTATTTACCAATTACTTTTTAGTTTAAATATGGCTTTTGATCAGCTACTATTTAGACTAATTTCCCGATATTCAAATATTTCCTATTAAATAATTGTATTTTTCCTTCTATTTTCACTTTTTGAACCTCCATTCAAATAAGTGGTTGAAAATCGTGTATATATATATATATATATATATATATATATATATATATATATATATATATATATATATATATATATATATATTAATAAATATACATATACCTACTTTTGGAGTGCGACTTAAGTTTCGTTGTTTTACCAACTCGCCAGGGACGAAATATTACTTATGATTTTTAAAAAAATAATATATTGGGTTTCATGGGAGGAACGCTTAATTACACGCAGATTCAAAGCTCAAATTTAAAATAACTTAAATATAATATTGGGGTGTAAATACAGAAAATAGGGTATAGGTAGGTTAGTATCCATTATAAAGAAAATTAAATTAACAGAAAATTTAAAGTTTAAAAGAGGGACCCTGTGTAACACTTTCAGTGATACCCTAAAATGGTTAAAGTGGAGTAATCAGTATGTAATCTAAAATATGGAAGGTGAAAGCGAAATTTGGAGAAAATATATTTATCCAGAATTAAAATATTTTAAAAGAAATCTTTTCCTATAATTAAAAGATAGCATTAGTTCATTTCGTTTATTAAGTAGATTTAGGTCATTAATATTTTTGAGGATGAATCTTTTTTCCAGCAAAGACAGGTTGAATCGGTTGCCGCGTCCAGAAAAGTTTGTAATTTTGGCGACGAAATCCCAATTTTGCTACCGATCTGTTTTAATATCCCAGTAAAATTTTGAGAGTGATGTGGCATTTACATATTTCTTATTGTTAAGGGTCTTTTCATTATTTCCATTTATTTGCTGCCGAACCGTAATAAAATTTTGTGTTGCCATTATGCCTAATGCTAGCCTTATAGATGACGCCTTTATACATATATCTGTTATTCATCGGGCAGATAATGCTTTTCGGCAATTACACTTTTTTCTGTGTTAATATTGCTATTGGTTTTGCTTAAGTATTTCGTTAAATTTACGCTGTTATGCAGTGCTATATATTGCTCAAGGTTTCTGGTGCAGCTGTAACTAATCTTAATGTTGTTCTTATTGAAGATTCTGTTAAGTAAAGGGTTATAGCTGAAATGTTTGTGTATTAAATTCAGGAAAATCCTACCGATTTTGTTTCTGACAATAGTGTTAAAAGGTGGGTTGAGCTAAATTATTTTCTATTCTTACGTTTACTATTGATATTCTTATTAATGTTTGGAAAGTATTCTCGTTTAATATTGTGTTTACTCTTATATAGTACATCAACATATTTAGCTTCATATTTGTCAAAGATATTTTTGTTGTTAGAGTTAGTAGAGAGTCTGTGTTGTACAGATTTGTGTAAGTTATTAAGGATTCTTGGTTGGTGGTTAGATACTTTGCTAATGTATATATATGGTTATAAAGCTCTTTAGTATAAGGTTTGTGCACTCCCCTGGATAGATCGAAAGTTGATCACCTTGGCGTTGGTGATAGCCGTGATATTAAGTCCGTGATCCTTGAAGAATTTGAAGAGTTGTTTTCTAAACCGGTCAGTTTGTTGTGGATTGGCGTTACGTAGAAAGATAACTCCGTCGTCTCTTTACAGCCCAGTGTTCCCACTATCGAAAGTATACCTAAGTCTCCACAGTAGCAGAATGCTAACTAGTTAACAAGCTTCCGCGGAGTCGAACGCTCTCATCGCTATAGAGAAGTTATGATTCTCTTTTTTGGTCCACATAGAATCATCGCGATATAAGATGGGTTCCTGCACTTGCATAATGATGCTGATATCCTGGTCGGTGATGGCGCAATATTTCTTGGCCAAGGTTATAGCAGCCATTAATAGGTCTTCAATAATCGACGGGTAGAAGTTGGTGATGTCGAATTACATGAAGGTGCACTCACTTTCATTTTTTATATTAGTGAACCAATTGATAACATCTTTAGTATTCTTCCATTGGTTGACCCCTGTGGCATTCTTATTGTATTCGCTCAAGTATTTTGCAAATATTATTCTAGAAAGGGTTAAGCAATCGGAACTGTGAGTTGTTGGGGAAATTATCCTTATGAAACTTAACGGTAATTAAAGCCTGTTCTTTATGAAGCTTATGCACCCTGTCGTCTAGTTTAGTGGCTGTAATTTATGCCTCGCTGTTAATATGATTTTCAGCTGGGGATTTCTTATATATTTTATTAACTTCCTTAGAAATATCTTTGTGGTGGTCAGCGACGTTATAGTAATAGAGATTGCCAGTTTTATCAGATTAGATGATGATTTTATCGGCATTACGTATCTTGGCAATGTATTTTTTCATATTCCTCTGTTGATTGTTTGATTGCGTATTTGATTCTATTTATTACAGAGAATAAGTCTTTCTTAAATTCTGCGAGAAGGTCATCCAAAGGAATCAATGGATTCACATTCAGTGTGGTGTTCACTTTTGGCGAAAAATACTTTCCATCACATTCTACTCACGACAATCTTAATTTTGTGTAATAAGCTGAGTTCATATTTCTTCCTTTTAGGGACGAGGATGTTTTTGGTGAAGTAGTCCAGAATAAAAGATTCCATCACGCAGTAAAGTATGTGGTGAATTATAAAGCATATACGGTTGCTAATATCTAGTTATTTGATTTACAAATCTCTATACCTATATATATATATATATATATATATATATATATATATATATATATATATATCGATAAATATAGATAGATATAGATATATACTACTTATAAAAGTAATCGCTTAATATTAATACTATTTATATTTTATTATAAATGATATATATTAAATATTTATAATGATAGTTATATAATTAATAATTTTATAGTTATTATTTACGCGCACGCACACACACACATACATATATATCAATATTGTGATTTTCTTTCATCGTTTAATGATAATGTTATTAAGCTTATCAGACGATATGAAAAGAACTTACATAAAATATATAGACAACACTTATCTATATTATTTAATGAAACATGTATGAATATATATATATATATATATATATATATATATATATATATATATATATATATATATATATATATATATATACTACATTTCAAAAGTTTAAGGGAACCCCTGGTATATTTTTAAATTGGCCCAAAACGTATTTGATTTCTACTTTAAATAAGAACAAATTATTATACGTGGTTAAAAGAAGTGATATATGATTTTTTTATTAAACATTTTATTATAACTAAAAGAAAAACAAAAGCATTTTATTAAATTTTGCTCTTGTCGAAATATCCTCCTTTATCCTTGATGACTGCAGCATAAATTTTTGGCATCCATTGCAAAATATTCTTAAAGTATAATTTTGATAGTTGATTCCATTCATTTATCAGTGACTCGAAGAGCTCTTTTTAATTTTTCTTATTCTTCTGTCAAGTTCATCTCATGCTAATTGTGGGGGTGGTTTCAAAATTTTCACCTGTAGTATATATATATATATATATATATATATATATATATATATATATATATATATATATATATATATAGTGAGCGAAAAATTATCCGTACGCTACACCCAGTTTCTTTTAACATTATATTATACATCTGTTAAATGCTGAAACTTATTTTTCATATATATCATATTACTTCATCAGCGTTGAACAAATGCTAATTATCTAATTCGGAAAATTGTTATTCAGTACAATTCTATCATAAACACAATATTCAAAAATTGACAAGTATATACTTATCCTTCTGTCAGAAAGTTTTTTTTTTAACATTTTAAAGCTATTTTTTACATTTTAAACCAACATTCGTCGAATGTATTTTTAGGTCTCTTGCATTTTAAGTCGCTGTATAAAGGCAAATTCCTGTATTCTCTCAGCTCTGCCCGATATTTCTCAACAACATTTTAGTTTCAGACATTTTTATTGGAATTATCAGTGGCTAATAATTAAAACAATTGTTACTGACAGCATAAGACTATTATTAAAAATAACCCTAAGATCTAGGGCTTGAACTGCGTGTCCAAAAACTTCATGAAGTCTGTTTTATTGAAAGAGCGGCTTTAGAGGAAGAAACTGTGTCCTGAACCACAGGATTACAAACCAGGTGTGGTTGATGCATCTCACCGTGAGGTCGGTACCTGTCGTTCCACGTGTTCACCTGACCAATTTCAATACAATGGTTATTTGCGAGCCATTGTAGTGCTAGAAGAATTACGTGTCTTCGCATTTCCCATGTCACATTAGGAGCTACCGTATTAATTCTCTCGATATGTCTGAAAGGGAAATGGAATTATTAACATTTCTTTCATGCTTGATAACATTATATTGGATAGTTCTTCATTAATATCCAACTAAAGATATGTTCTGATATAAAATGATATAAATCTGTTAAAAATATCAGGACTTCTTTCATATTATCAGAAACGATAGCTTCATAGGAATATTTCCACATACAATAAGAATAAAATACATCTTTACAGATGCTGGAAAAATTATCAGCATTTTATACCACTCTAGAAAGTACCTGATTCCACTTGCCATACCCTATCGTCGCAAGTGTCAAATCAGACCAAAACTGCAGTATTATTACGTTATATAGGCCAGAGCTACTCAATCATTGTTGGTGTGACAGAGTTCAAAAGTATTCACGCAGCTTCTTACAAAATGAAAACATTTTCTGTCTTTAAATAACCTTCAAATGGTTGATAAACCGTAAAAAACAACAAATCAATCAATCATAAAACCAGGCATTAAGTATATCGAAAGCATGGCACGTGGAATCAGAACAATCTATGCTCGTGGAGTAGATAAAGGGTTCCGTTCCAAATTTTAGCACTTATCAGCTGAGGAATGTCCGAAACGTGGGGATTATGACAATAAATCTGAGGACAACAGACCGAACGATATAATAATCTCTTCATGTCTAAGGCCAACAATTAAGTATACTGCATATCTTCATAATGTGTACTTACTTCATTCTACTACGTCCATAACAACCTCATTTAGCATCGGTCTACCTTGAGTGACTCTCGAGGCTTGTATTCGGTGAATATTTAGTAGTAGTAAGAATAGATATTTATTTTTAAGAGAAATTAAGAAATGCTTTTTAGCATTTTAGTGTATTTTTTTAGTGCTTTTTAGTGTATTTTGTTCTTAGTAAATTCTTTTCTCATGAAGTCAGAGAGACATTTATTTATTTATTTATTTAGCAATTCACCCCAAGCAAGGCAATTAAGCCACTAAGGCAAAATGGGCTACTGGGAGTGAAACAGAATTAAAACTTAATTAGAAGGAACCGGAAACTCAATCCCAAACAGGAAATAAGAGATAAACCTCTATTGCTGTTCAAAAGACCGAGTAGGTATGTGAAAAGAACGATAGACGAACTTATAATTTGTGGTCAGCTGTGTAACGGTGTTTTACTTGTAGTTCTACGATAAATTCCTGTTATGTTTGTATAATATTTTTTTTAAATTACTGAATGATTCATCAATGTCTGTTGTGGGGTATTTTGTGTAATTATTTCTGCATATACATATGTCTGGCGTTTATTGCTCTTTTTATTCTGTTTAGTGCTAAATATATATTTTTTTTTAAAGCTTATCACCCCAAGCAAGGCTGGAAGCGACTAGCACGCAAGGGGTTACAGAAGGTTTGGAGGAAGAGCAGATAGGAGTGGTAAAGGAGAGGATGTAGAGAAAGATAGTGGATCGATCAAGGCAAGAGGGTTACAGAAGATTTGGAGCGAAAGCAGATAGGAATGAAAGGTGAAAGGATGTGGAGAAGGGAAGTGGATAGCTCAAGGCAACTGGAGATGTCGATTGACGTTACACTTAAATAGTTGGAGATTGTATTTGTCAGGGAAACAGGGATAAGGAAGGGAGTTCCACAGGCGAGATGTGCGAGACATGAAGCTATTGGAGTAGAAGAGACGTCTACATCTGACAGTTTCAACGGTGAAGGGCTGGGAACGGGATGCCAGCCTCGTAGGACGTTTAAATTCAAAAGGCCTAGGAACCAGCGAAAGCAGCTCCTCGGAGCAATTACCATGGAAGTACTTGTAAAAAAAGACAGAGCGAGGCAACGTCGCGTCTGTTAGAGAGCGACTGCAGACGAGATGACAGATATATACATATATATATATATATATATATATATATATATATATATAGATAGATAGATAGATAGATAGATAGATAGACAGACAGACAGACAAGCAGGTTTTAATTTACACGTATTATGTCTATATATTTTAGTTTCGATCCATTCTAGCCCACGAATTCAATTCTTGGTGGGTGTAGAAAAAATCTTACAAAAGTTACCTTCTTTGCATAATTGAAAGAAAAAAATCTGATTTTGAAACGCTGTAAACGAACAGTGAAAAAAATATTTTGAATCTACGGAGCTACTGTATACACATCCACAGATATTTAACCCCCCTGAAGAGGGTCTCAGATGAGACTGAAAGTACTCGGGGAAAATAAAAATTATTTAAAAAGAAAATTTTGGTATATTTTCGTTTTTTTATTAAGTTTAAAGAATCATTTTTAAGAAGTTTACGGTAGATTGCGATGTGTGTTTTCATTAGACTAGGTTACATTTGTTATTCCTGTATATTTGTGGCCAATCTGTCTTCAACATTTAACGTGTGTGGTAGTAAGTTAACTGAGAAGTGTTCATTTTAACTATGGCAGGATATTCATATCGTGAGCAGGCAGATATGATTTTTACAAACGGCCGCGCGTATAGCAATGTACGCGAGGCTGCACGACTGTATCAGATAGACATACGACTGTTGCTGCTGTTTATCATTGCGTTGCTGAGACAGGATCCATGGCACCACAAACTATGGAACGAGAAAGACCGACATCCGCTCGTACGCCTGACCCAGAAAAACGCGTTCGAAGAAGATCCAGGTATCAGCACACGCCAAGTGAACCTATTAACTTGGATTGTACATTTAACAGCGTCTACAGCAAAACCTTAAACTTAATAACTGTAGAACGAAGGATTTGCTGACATTGTGTCCTTGTTTTGATGTGAGAAACCTTCTCTCAAAATTTGTAAAAGTATTTTTGATACAACCTATATATATATATATATATATATATATATATATATATATATATATATATATATATATATATATATATATATATATATATATATGGCGATAAAGGTATTCAGCTTAATATTACTAGACATATTAAAACGCGCGAAGCAACCGGTTTCGCTCCCGCTCATCAGGCTTGCAACGGGAGATTTTAATTTAAAAAACAGAAAATGTACACTAAAAAAGAATTGTGGAGGGGGAAAAAATATGAGCAAAAGGAACTAGAGGCAAATGACAGCGAGCCCCAACAAACACTCACGTTGTTTACACAAGGAAGGTTTGCGGGACCCGATGTAAAGTGCCTCCAGCCCTCCACAATTCTTTTACATTTTCAATATGTCTAGTAATATTAAGCTGAATACCTTTATCGCCATAATAAAATTTTGTACCTTTAAAAATATCTTCAAATAAATATATATATATATATATGTATATATATGTATATATATGTATATATATATATATATATATATATATATATATATATATATATATATATATATATATATATATATATATATATATACATATTCAAGCATATGTTGCTAAATCTAACATGCAGACAATGAATGTATATTATGCTTGATCATGAGCCGTTTTAAGCATCGTACAGTGGCTTTAGTTTCGGGAGAAAATAAAGACAAAAACTGTCCAACATTTGGATACTTTTATCACGCTGATCCTCGATCTAAGCTTTCGGTTCACATTCGATTCGTGCGACGTCGTACATGACCACGTGAGAGAAAGGAATGTTATCAACAGATCCATGTATCTAAATGCATTGTAATATGTTGTGACTTACGAATTTACGATCTGCGTCTGCTATTCCGCGACCATTATCATCGTATAGCAAACTTCTATGTAAACAAAACAGGATGTTATCTTTGAAAAATCTCTGTTGCAATATCCATATAACCACTCTGATAATGGCTCATGTGGGCCGATAGCTTAAATCGATGACCAATAGAATAAAGAAATATTTAGATGTTGGAAAGTTTTTGCCTTTATTTTCTCTTGAAACTTATGCCATTATACGACAATTGGAACGGCTCGTGATAAAACATAATAGACATTCGTTGTTTGTTATATTTGGCAATATATGCTTGAATAATGATCTACTGCCCCAATACACCATATATATATATATATATATATATATATATATATATATATATATATATATATATATATATATATATATTTAGAATTGGACATAGTCCGACAATTTATTTAAAGACATTTATATATATTATGTTCAACGTTCTTTTTATAGATACAAGTATTTAAGCAAAATATTTTGCTTAAATATTTGTATCTATAAAAAGAACGTTAAACATAATATATATAAATGTCTTTAGATATATATATATATATATGTATATATCACTAATTTGTGACTGGTAGGGATAACTCCAAGGAAGATATTAATCCAGAGAAAGCTCAATGCAAACTACAGATAATAATAATAATAATAATAATAATAATAATAATAATAATAATAATAATAATGAGAAGAAGTAGTAGTAGTAGTCAAGGAGAAAATCTTATAGATCAATTTCGGTTATAATTTATTTCGTGAATATTTCTATATATTCATCTCTTCAGACCAAAAGATATTAATAAATGGAGACAATTTCTCCGGACTGAAATAATAGATTAACAGGAAGAGGAAAAGCAAGAAAAAAGAGAAAAAAGAAGGAGAGGAAGAAAAAACAATGACAGATTTTCGAATATAAATTTTTTTTGATACGTTAAATGGAGAGAGAGGTGGAGAGAAATTGTGTGTAAAGGGACAGGGGAAAACGGAAGAAATGAACGGAAAGTAGTAAAAAAATAAATGACCTAGCCTAGAATTTTTTCCTTAAAGGGTTGAAAGTTTGTACATCAAGTTTTGTAGTGTTTTGTGATCAGATTTGAATGAAATACAGCAAAATGACCATATAGCCTGTTATTTTAGGCAGGACAACACAACACAATTTCAAATTAGTCTAATAAAGATAACCTAAATAAAATAATAATAATAATAATAATAATAATAATAATAATAATGATAATAATAATAACACTAAAAATCTAATAAACTAACCCGAAATGAAAGATCTGCGGAAAATATGATGAAACTGTCGACCATATTATCTCAGGATGTCCGGAATTAGAAAAAATGAATATACCCACATGCATAAGAAAGTAGCGACATAAGTGAACTGGAAG
This sequence comes from Acanthosepion esculentum, assembly GCA_964036315.1. Lineage (NCBI taxonomy): Eukaryota > Metazoa > Mollusca > Cephalopoda > Sepiida > Sepiidae > Acanthosepion > Acanthosepion esculentum. The sequence goes on from OZ038497.1 coordinate 58,943,130, forward strand.
ATATGCAAGAAGCACAAAATCGAAACCACTGAGAGAAGGTATGACCAACAACCAGACACAGTTACACAAAATGACGATGTAACTATCCTATGGGACATGCCAATTCAAAATGACAGGGAAATCAAAGAAAACAGAGTTAGTATTATCATAAAAGACGAGAAATTCATGAAGTGTATGTTTATTGTCAGAGCAGTACCATCTGAGATAAACACCTCCATGAAAATTATCAAAATATTGTCCAAATACGAGGATCTCGAGATTAACAGGATGAGGGAAATGAAGACTTAAACTGTACCAATAGTAATCGGAGCTCCGGGTCTCGTGAGAAAAAGAATAGACGATTTTATTAATAGTATCCCAGGTAACATCAACATACAAGTTGCCATAAAGATCGCCCTACTAGGAACATCCCATATGCTAAGAAAATTGCTATCAATTCAATGACACTTCTAGTTTGGACCCGTCTCGACAGGATACAAAACAGGAAACATGACACACAAACAATAATAATGATAATAATAATAATATGAAACATAAATGACATATTTAAAATAAGTGAAGTGAATTAAACGGATTTAAGTAAAGGATAATCAAAGATAAAAACTGAAATGGATCATTATATATATATATATATATATATATATATATACTGAAATGGATCATTATATATATATATATATAATGATCCATTTCAGTATATATATATATATATATATATATATATATAATGATCCATTTCAGTTTTTATCTTTGATTATCCTTTACTATAATATATATATATATATATATATATATATATATATATGAAGAAATATAGTCTTAAAGTGTGGTATATTTATGGGATAAAGTGCTCAATATCAGAGATAGAGCGTGTGTAAATATAAAAGTGAACATCGAAGTCAACATTTAGAGGCGACAGTCTGTTTCATGCTAGATGCAATCGTCAGGCCACCAGGTGCCACCAGGTGCCACCAGGTGCCACCATATTTATATCTATCTATCTATCTATCTATCTATCTATCTATCTATCTCTCTCTCTCTCTCTCTATATATATATATATATATATATATATATATGTGTGTGTGTGTGTGTGTGTGTGTGTGTGTGTGTGTGTGTGTTTCATTCAAACATATTTGGTCTATTTATTTGTATTATAATCCTTTCTACTTCCCTAATTATTTATCTTCTTGATGTTAAGTTGAAATTCATCTAGGAAGGCGCCGTAATTCTTGCTAAGCCAAGTACTTCCGATCTCCTCTGACGTCATACTCACGGATGACTAGCGAAGACAAACTTAATGTAATTGTGGTCGTTGTAATGGTGATTTTTGTAAACAGCCGTGGATGTGGAATCGAAACTATCTGACGTGCTATACGATTTATAAACACAAAATCTTCGGCGATTTTTCTCAATCGTATCTGCTCACGAAATCAATTTCATTATATGTTGTCATTGTTTACGTTAAGATACGATTCGTGAGCAGACATGATCGATCGAGAAAATTCGTCGAAATTTGCGTGTTTATAAGCAGTAATTCAGACTTTGCTAACCAGACGTCAGATCCAATTTCTCGAACATTCAGTCCGGTAAATGTAACTAACAATGTTTAAATAAAAGCAGACTATTTTCTGAAATAAATGGTATCTATAAAGATAACTTATAAACAGCATATATATATATATATATATATATATATATATATATATATATATATATATATATATATATATATATATAATAATAATATTAATAATAAATATGGATTTTGTTCCTCGCCAACAGATTTTTACCACATAGTGAGGAACAAAATGTATATTTATTAGTAGTGTAAATTTTAGCTGTTATGCATAGAACACTGTTTTATTACAACCAACACTCACTGTGGGCTACTTCACACACACACACACATACACACACACACACACTCACATATATATATATATATATATATATATATATATATATATATATATATACATACATACATATATATATATATATATATATATATATATATATATATATATATATATATATATATATATCCTAACATCATTGAAATATATTTAATTGAAAGATGAAAGGAAGAAATATTATTTTCAATAGACCACTAAAATGATTATCATAAAATTGAAAATATAAAAAGAGAAACAGGACATTTACAGCCAAATTAAAATTGTCTTTCATCTCGTAGTTTTTCAAATATACATGAAAACAAATGTGGAAAAAATGCCAAAGTATTTTTAATTCTTTATGCTTGCAAATATTTTCGCAAATTATTTAATAAATCGTTTTATTATTTTACGAATTATTGTGACTACCAAACTGTTTTTATTCTATTTATCAACCAACTTGTCTTTTTTACCATCTTCAATCTGAATTGTCCTGAACATGAACACAACACTGGAGGCACCTTCGCGTGTGCCAAATCTTGACTTGTTGGCCAGTACAAGTAAGTTCTTCTCTGGGTACGCCATGGAAATTTCTATATAAAATACACTAATTTATAAAATTTCGTAAAATAATTCAAGGTCTTTCTGTCATTATTAAATGAAGCTGTTTATTTAACGCAAAAGAACGACTGCGTGTGATCAAGCAGGTCATTAACTGACAGTTCTATGAAACGAAATTTCAATCCGACTTTCATTTACTGCACCATATTTGCAATTTCAAGACGGACATTTTCCCGCAGCAAATTCACTGATCGACTTTCTTATCCAGAAAATATCTCTCAATATTTCAAAGTATCATTCACATGAGCCAATTACTAAAGGTAGAGTGGCGCAGTAATTATTTTTTTCTCTTTCCAGTAATTATGATATGTCCTCTTTGAATCACAGCAAAGATTAAGAATATCTCCATCAGTAGATTCCTTCAAACAGAAAAAAGAAATTCAGTTTGACTGCAGTTTACCGGTGTAGGGACACAGAAGACGATTATCTTCCTTTGGTGAAAATAAGTCACATAGGTCACGTGACGGTCGCTTTGTGACGTCACTTCATACGGCGACAAAAGTGGACATTTAGTCAGTAAGCTTATTGGTGTCAAGACACGTTTGTTCTTACTGCCCGGCCTTTTGCCAGGGACAGCCATCTGCCAAATGCTACAGCTTACAACTTCATGGTACCGTTTCCTTTCCCCCGGATACAGAAAGAAACTCCAGTTTGCAGTCCTCAAATTGGGAAAACCCAAGACTCTGTTTCCCGTTCGTGTAATATATCCACGCCCGAGACGTAGTAGATATATTTGGCTCGTTTGAATCTGGAATCCTAAATATGGCTTCTCCAGACACAGGAGTATCTCCATATTATATCGAAGACCCTTCGTTTTTGTTTCTCCTTACACTCTGTTTTGGCATCAAGTAATATATTATTATATATAGTTGTATACGCGTGAGACACTTGTATATATGTATATATATATATATATATATATATATATATATATATATATATATATATATAGTTTTGTGTAGGTCGTAGTGGCATAAAGTCTCTCTGAAAGCCAAGTATATTTGTCATTCCTTTTTCTTTCAGTCATTCCGTTCCGTCTATGAACTACGGCGTTATTATATCACAGATTTAATAATGCCTATAACGGAGGAAACGTAAATGGGAAAATAAATCTTTCTACCAAATCACACTACAGTTACACTAGGTTCATGCTAGTAGAGGAAGCCCATGATTTGAATAAATCAGTTAATGGAATTGATAAACACTCCTACACTGATGATAATGTTATTATTTTTCGTTTTTTTAATTTAATTTAATTTATTTTTTGCAAAGTCAAAACTATATGACTTTGTAGTGTTCACAGAGAACCACCATTCCTAACCAATCTTGTTTATTTTCATATTTTGTCTTATTTATTAATTTAATTATATGATTTATATTTTTGTTTCTTTGGGTCGAACTCTGATCTCTCCTGCAGCCCCCACCCCTGCCGCCACAGTATCCAAATTTCTTATATGTAGCACTGTATATTATTAGTAATTATCAGATTTAGACCGTTTACGTTTGTAGGGAATTAATTTATGTTTACCTAAATCTAAACCTTATTTTTCAAAAAAAGATTTACCAGCACCGATTATATAATTGATAAAACTATACTTTTAATATCAATTCACCTGAAAAACTGACCCTTTGTGTCGACAAAAAATTCAGTGGAAGTGTTCTCACACGAATTGATATACCGCAAGGAAAGTTGGTTCCCTGTGTCGAGCCAGGAACTTTTTCTCCCCGGAATCGATCCTCCAAGTCTATAAATCGATCATTCGCCCTTGCATGGAGTATTGCTGCCATATATGGTCTGGGCCCCTGCTGTTTGCCTCAGGGTTCTTGATAAGATCCAGAGACGGATATGCAATGTGATTGGCCTTGATCTGTCATGTCGTCTGCAGTCGCTCTCTCACAGAGGCGATGTTGCCTCGCACTGCCTTTTTTTAAGTACTTTCACGGTAATTGCTCCGAGGAGCTGCTTTCGCTTGTCCCTAGGCCTCGTGAATTTAAACGTCCTACGAGGCTGGCATCCCGTTCCCACCCCTACACCGTGGAAACTGTTAGATGTAGACGTCTCTTCTACTCCAATAGCTTCATGTCTCGCACATCTCGCCTATGGAACTCCCTTCCCTATTACTGTTTCCCTGACAAATACAATCTCCAACGGTTTAAGTGTAGCGTCAATCGACATCTCCAGTTGCCTTGATCTATACACTTCCCTTCTCCACATCCTTTCATCTTTCATCCCTATCTGCTCTCGCTCCAAATCTTCTGTAACCCCCTTGCCTTGATCGACCCACTGCCTTTCTCTTTCTTCACATCCTCTCCTTTACCACTCCTATCTGCTCTTCCTCCAACCCTTCTATAACCCCTTGCGTGATAGTGGCCTTCAGCCTGGCTTGGGGTGATACGCTTAAAAAAGCAAAACAAAAAAAAAAACAATTCGAGGGACTTTTGAATCAACATTTAATAAAATCGGACTCGCTCGTAAAAAAAAAAACAAATACGGGGAAACAATTTTTGGTAATAATTTTTTAAAGAATATCACTAATTAGATCTTCCTTTGTCTGAATCGAAAAATATTGGTGTTTTTATGTCATTTCATCATAAGTGGGGGTCCTAGTCATAATATAAATATAGTGTCAAATCGATCCCTGACTTCATAAAGTATTGTCTCTACTTTGATTATGTTTACAAACTAAAGTTTCAACCCGTGCTTCAGTCATTTGTTAACTGCACAATACCGATGTCGTCACGTCCTGGGTATGACGATAAACTACATCGGGCAGCAAGGTCTCTGATGGGGAAGTTTTGAGGAGCGTGGAACCACTTCTTAATTGCTGTTGTTCACAGGGGTGGTAGCACCTATTAGGGTCCCAGCTATGGGCAAATAATTAATCCTCAAATTGGAGTTCAAAACACTATGAAAATATATATTATGAAATGGACTAAGTTCGACAATTATTTTAATATCTTTACTGATTATACGTTATTTTTATAGATACAAATAAGTAAATGCTCTGCTCATAATGAACAGTATTATCAATATTTACCGGTCGGTAAATGTAGCTAATACCGCTTATTATAAACAGAGCATTTACTTAAATATTTGTATCTATAAAAATAACGTATAATCAATAAATATACTATGTAAGTATAAAAATATACTTTTATAGTAAAAATACCAATAATACATTTTTGAAAAATACCTCAATGAAACCTGATCTGCAAACTGACTTATTACATATAATACATATTCTATTGATATCATTTTTTTTTCTAAAAATCTTGTCGGCATTAAATAACCCATTGAGGTTGATAACCCATAAAACAAAATATACCAAATAAACCAAAGCGATGACTTTCTTTTTCTCAATTCGTAATAGTACGTAGTTATCAATGGCGTAAGAGCAGTTTCAAACATGGCATTTGTAAAAAAAAAGCAAAGTACAGATAATTCTTTTAGAAATTAAGGATTGCTTTAACATTGTATTTATATTATGAACAAGAATCCCCATTTTAAATGATAAAAAATCTATATCTTCTGATTCTGACAAATGCTGCATTGAACGTCAAACTTTTTTCTTTACAATAATATTCACCTTCTACAAAGGCACAACAGCCACTCGAGGTAGAGTGTTAGAGAGTAAGAGGCACAATTCACGGGGATGTGTCGGGAAAATAACGGTTAACCCTAGACTTGAACAGGTTAAGATTATGGGGATCGAGCAGGCATCCTTTTGGTAGTCAGTCAGAGAAAGCTGTTGTTCTGGGGAAAGAAGCTGTTCAAGTGGAATATACATCTAACCAATGGAGTAAGAAGGAAATATAGTTGGTTCGCTACAATATGCATGGCATAGCGGGTCTTAGCCGTGAAGGTTAAAACTGGTGGAACTCAGAAATGTAACATTTTCAGCAATAGAGCCGCGAGATGCTTGCGATGTTTCGTTTGTGAGAAAGTGATTATAGCCGGGAAAATAATTTGTCACCCACAAGGACGCGGAGACGCTTTTCGATTCTATCGAAACTGGAAAGTGAAGACTGGTTAGCTCCTCTCATATATGGCAGCAGTTCCCCATTTTAAGCCCATACCTGGCTCTTGTAAAGGTATATGACAGAAGTAGGAGTCAGGTACTTAATGGAGCGATACAGAGGAAGCGACCTTTTTCCCAGCATTCTTAGCGATGGATTGTATTTACGTTACATGATGGGTCTTAAAGTCAATTCAGGAAAGCAGCCGTTCGTGGGTAGAAGCTGCTCGGATAGAAATTACATCCAACCAATGAAATACGAAGGAAATGTAGGTGGTTCGCTACAATGTGCCTGACATGGCGGGTCTTAACCATGAAGGTTAGAACTGGTGGAACTTAGGAATGTAGTTAGTCTGAACTATGGAAATAGCAATAGTGCAACGAGATGCTTGCGACGATTCGTCTGAGACAAAAATTATTTCTCGCCCGCCCCAAACAAAAAAAAAATCTATTTTTTACAAGCACTCCAACTAATTTCAGCAGTCCATCTTTTAAATCGTTCCAGACTAAATTTCTATATTGTCAGGTCTATTTTGACCAAGACTGATTCCTGGATCGGGATAATACTATATCTCGGCATTTTCGCTTTATTTGGAGGATGTGACATGCATCTGTTAAAACGTTAATAAGCTGAGAGAGACATTTGGAGACTTCTGTTCAATAGAAGTAACTACAATGGAACACAAGGCGAGGAAAATGCCAATTATTGCGGTGGATTTCTATAGACAACCAACGCAGAACAACGCCGCATCTTTTCACAGAAAATCATACAATTGGACGCCATTCTCTATGTCAAAGGTCTAGCAGAGAACGCGACTTTAAAGAGTGACTGACGTGAAAATCTAACCACTCAGGTGTTCACTTTCTCAGACTTAATGTCGCCAATTCCACCCGACCACAAAAGATATCTGATATATCTACATTTCAGCCATTTTTAAGGAATAGTAACTTTTGGGAAGATAATAGCTGTTATCGCTAATGAGAAGAGGGAGATCTCCTTACAAGAGTCGGACTTCTTTCAATGCTTCAGTTTAAAATAATGTCGATGCTGCGACACTGGCATGAAAATAAAAGAAACAAATTCACCAGCTGCTAAATGTATGAGATATTGGCATGAATTATACCGAGTAATGGACATTTCATCACCTCTTAAGAACATTAGATTTCCGACCATGTGATTCGGGTTCGAATCTCTTTCCGGTCGATTATTTAATATGTGATTTCTTGAGATTATTGGCTTGGACTAAAGATCCCAGCGTGTAGTACCGTCGAGAGGAGACTTAAAGTCATACGACAGATTGACCCAAACCTTGTGAGAAATTGTGTAGACCAAACTGTTTAAAAGCTATCGTTTGTATTTACATAATTCCGACTGTTGTCCTCATCTTTATTACCATATTCAGGACGTTTCGGTCATTGTACGATCTGGCCTTCATCAGGTGATATATACGTTGGAATTTTGAACCGAACCCTTTATATCGTCAAGTGGAGATAGATTGTTCTAGTCCCAGGTGCCATGCCTTTTCTGGGTATCTCAGTTTTAGTTATTTAACTTTAGTACCTCAACTCTCCAAGTTTTTGGTCCCTCTGCTTTGATCAGGTATTGAACTCACAACATTTTGGGTCAAGTCATTCTTTTTTTGGATTACTTCAACCAACGCTTTTATCCATTGGGTCATATATCACTGGAAGAAGACCGGGGAGTACAACGGCCGAAACGTCGTGGATATGGCGATAAAGATGAAGACAACCGTACGAATGATGTAGATAGTGTAAATAGTTACAATACCTCATCTCACAAATATAGATAGATGACACACACACACACACAAAAACATAAAATAAAATAAAATAAAATAAAATAAAATAAAATAAAATAAAATAAAATAAAATAAAATAAAATAAAATAAAATAAAATAAAATACGCACAGTGGAGTAATGGATAACGGCTTGGATTGAGGAATTGGAGAGCCGAGTTCGAATTCCAGTCGAATCCATTACATTCACTTACGTGCTAATACCCTTGGGAAAGGTGTGAATCCTCTTCTTCTCCCTCCAACTATGGGTAAATAGCAGGACAGACTGGGTCTATAGCCTTGGATGGCAACTGGTGTAGGAGAAGGACAACTATGAATTCAAAACCTGCGGAGGGTCGTTTGGGGACCTTGTGGCATTCGTTGCACCAGGTCCCTGTATTCGTCCCTCCAAAAAGTGTGGATGGCCCTGCACAAAGCCTTCACCACTATAATCAAATCCTGTGTGGGTGTCGGGCTTTCAGTTTCTGGGAACTGATCTGTCTGGCCCTCATACGTCGAGTTCGACGGGAGAGTCCATCATATATATAATAGTTGTAAAAAAATATATATACTATGATAGTTGTAAAAATTCTGGGTTGTAAAATGTAATCAGGTACTGAACGACACACCGGTGGGGTGTGGGTCATAAATACAACCTATGATATCTTTGCCTTATCCATGAAACAATGTTAAAACATAAAATTGCTTGTACCAAAATTAATTAAGATATAAGTGTTGGGACACTAAGGGAAATGAGACTTGGGAGCCAAAGTGTTAAGACAGAGTCCTTGAGCATTTAGAGCCACCCGTGTAAGGGATTCAAATTCGAATATCCATAGAGGTTTCTTCTTTTCTTTCGTTCAAAACTAAGTCTTGTCTATCCAGGGACGATCGAGTAAGGATAAAATAGCAGAAATAAAATTTTAAAAAAATATAAGTAATAATGAAGGATCATTAACAATGCGCATTCTAACCCTTTGTTGCAAACCGCAACATTTACAAACAGTACTTCTTCGCTTAACTCGTGTGCAAGTCAGGCAACAAGGCGACTAACATAATCAAGCTGCTGGAAATGTTTTCCAGCTCTTGTTAAGTATGGGAAACTACAACGAAGACTCTCTCCAAGTCTTTCACTGACCGGACATGTTGCGTTTTCCTCCTCTTTCACCCCAGATTGGGAAAGGTGTAGAATGAATAATGATGAAATCAATGCCACAGAAAAAAAGGAAAACACGGTTCATAATAACTTTCACTTTAGTTTATTTCACTAGGGTTCCAACTCGGACCTAATATTGTCTCTAAACGTAGGAAGTTGCCCAGAGTGCCCTTTGCTTCGTTTTCTTACTTGCGCCTAGCGACTGCTACCAAGTTGGCTGGTTAGACGGACTGCTCTCTCTCTCTCCCTATATATATATATATATATATATATATATATATATATATATTTTACACACATATGTAATATATATATATATATATATATGTAAAATGTATATATATATATCTCTCTCTCTCTCTATATATATATGTGTGTGTGTGTATATATATATATATATATATATATATATATATATATATATATATATATATATATATATATATATGGAGTTTTGATCAAATGTTGATTCCGTATGTGGCACAGGTTTGATTCCTGGTGAGAACGCATATTTTCTACGAAAATTCTCGAACATTCGGCCAGGTAATTAATATTTAAAACATTTTTTTGTTTATACATTCTTTTTATAGATACAAATATTTAAGTAAATGCTTTGTTTTATAATAAAAAGTATTAAACAACATTTACCGGCCTGAATATCCGAGAAAATTTAATAGAAAATTTTCGTCCTCCGAGAAGAATCGAACCTGTATCCTATATGGAACCGTCATATAGCCTGACGTGCCTTAACCGTTTCGGCCACAGGGGAGCGTTTGGTTGGCAAGGTCGATTTTACTGTCTTTAAACTTTAATCGTCCATGAATTTCTCACGTACATTCAAATCTGCTCATGGCGTATCAAATGTAAACAAATAACGTCACACATTATGAAATGAACAAAGTCCGACAATTCTTTTAAGACACTTTTATGTTTATACATTCTTTTTATAGATACAAATATTTAAGTAAATTCTCTGTTTTATAATAAAAAGTATTAAGCAACATTTACCGACCTGAATGTCCAATAAAATCGACCTTAGTTTAGTTTTTAGTTTTTGAGGCACTGAATGCAACCAGCCAGTTTTTCCCCACTGGGAAGTAACGCTAACTCGAATAGTTAGCATTATTATCAGTTGAAATTAAATGAATGCCAAATGGTTACTATATAAGCGCAGATTATTTTACCTTACCAATTCTTTTGACTTTCGTGTCAAGCAAGGCAATAAAGCCACTAAAATATAAGGGGTTACTGAGTTTGAAAGAATAAGAAAAAAGAGAAACATTATTGAGGAGCGAGAACAGTATAAGAAGAAGAATCAAGGAGATTAACATTGCATTTACATTTTTGAAGATCAAAGTTGGATGGAAAGCAAGAAGCTGGAAGAGAGTTCTACGGACAAGAAGTGTGAAAAATAAAACTGGTAGCAAAGAACTTACATCTAACTATTTCAACCGCAAAATGATGAGACTGTTTTGCTCTTAAATTCAAAAATTCTAGGTACCATAAAGCAAAGTTCATCAGAAAAATTACCATGAAAATATTCATACAAAAGACACAGGAAAAACTACATAATGGCGGTGGGAATGGGACTAAAGCCGAGATGCCAGGTCAGATTCTTCATTTGATGTTATAAAGAATCTTTAAATATATAACAGGAGCACCGGACCATACTAAATTATCTATCTGATCAAACCGATGAGAAATATTGGTTCTCAAATAACTTTTCCGGGGTTTTAACTGATATGTTATCTTTTTTCAAGTGACTATATGTAGGGCGTTTGAAATAGCTAAACAGAAAGTTAGATTAGAGTCGTAATTCTTAGTTGCAGGAGGAGTAGCCAGGAGTTGCAAGAAACTGGTCCGTAAGTTATATAGATAAATAGTACCATTAAAGTTGCAAGCGAAGCATCAATGAATGGTGAGACAATTCGATGGTCTAGTAAAGAGAAACAGCAAGCCTTTTAAGTTTGTAGCTTTCTGTCGACGATTTCATCCGGTAGGCTGAAGTAAGCTAAACAACTTCGGGATTTGCATGCAACACAATTAGGCTTCTTGCAATCCAGGCCTTTTCACAAACACATACACATAATCACATACGCCACACAGACACACACAGACACACACACACGAACTCACACATATATATATATATATATATATATATATATATATGCACATATATATTTACATATATACATATATATATATATATATATATATATATATATATAGGTGAGTGCGTGTTTAAGGGTGTGTGTCTCTGCGTGCCTGTGTGCGTGTATGTGTGCATGAATTTTATATGAGAGTGTTCAGGTATTCATCTATGTGTCCTTGTGTAAATATGAAGAAAGATTTGCTCGTGTTGGCTCTGTACATATAGTTGCGTATATAAAGGTTTGAATAAAAACAGAAAAAATGAAAAGTAAATCGGCTAAAAATGTAACATGTGTGCATATGTGACTGCGTAGAATAAGATAGGTGTACATATATGTAAATAAAAGAGCATGTGTGTGTGTGTGTGTGTGTGTGTGTGTGTGTGTGTGTGTGTGTGTGTGTGTGTGTGTGTGGCTGAATACGATTTAGCGACTAGACCAAGAAGTCCTTTCTCCCAAATTTGTTCATTTGTTCAGATTTTGGGAAATGGGTTTGCCCGTCAACTGTCCGGACATATATATATAAATATATATATATATATGTATGTATGTATGTATGTATGTGTGTGTGTGTGAGAGAGAGAGAGAGAGTGTGTGTGTGTGTGTGTGTTTGTGCAGCTTATGTCTATAAATATATGTACAATATATCAAGCAAAGATAGACCTATATATTTTAAGTTCCAGATGTTGCATATATTATATATATATATACATTCACACACACAAACACAAACGCACAAAAATACATGCATATACACAGACCCATATATATATATATTCATATATATATATATATATATATATATATATATATATATGGATCTGTGTGGGTGTGTCTGTGTGTATTTACGTGTGCATGTTTGTGCGTGTTTGTGCGTGTACATTGTAAAGGTAGTCTTACGCACATAGGTGCGTGAGACTACCTTTATGTTCATATATATATATACATATATATATATATATATATATATATATATATATATATATATATATATATATATATATATTCCTTTAGATAGATATATATATATACAGATGCCTATATAAGTGTATTTGCATGTAATTGCGCGCGCACATACACACACACTCTCTTTCTCTCTCTCTTACACACACACACACACACACACACACACACACATATATATATATATATATATATATATATATAATGAGTTTGCTGTGTTTAGCCTTTGTCCAAGTTGGCCAACCCAGAAAATGGCACTAGACTGAGGAAAGAAAAACAGTTAACTCAGGTCAAAAATTGAAAAGAAAAGAAAACACAAGGGTGCGTCATCAAAGACGGAGTTTGCCGCACAAAAAAAGGCCACGAGAGAATGTCGCTTAGAAAGAAAGAAAGAAAGAAAGAAAGAAAGAAAGAAAGAAAGAAAGAAAGAAAGAAAGAAAGAAATGTCAAACGTCGCTTCGTTTGCTTTGGTTGTTCATCAATGTTTCCTTCCATTTACGCCGCTTCAATTATACAATGTCATCGAAATAAATTTTATTTCATTCCATATACTCACATTTCATGGATTAAATCCGTTTGTCCCCTTTTTTGCTTTTCCTCTTCCTTTGCCTTTTCATCGTTATTTACTCGATTTATCTTCAACCGTGCCTGCCCCGGCCCATAAAAAGACCTAACGACTATGAGGATCGTAGTAGTAACATTTTTCTTGACTACCTCGTTAACCATAACCTAATAATAAGCCTTAGCTTTCTTAGTTGCTCATTTACATAGTTTAGCTTAGTTTTGGCAGAAGGCAAAAATGTGAGCAGAAGCCAGTGAGAATCGAACTTACTATACATTCGTAATTATCCTCGGAACAAAACCGCTTTCCACAACGTCACGGCGTTGAAGTGATATACCATTTCACTACAGAGGAAGAATCTGCTGAGTAAAGTTAAATTATTCATCGGAAATTATTCGTTTAAAAACAGTTATTTGATATTGCTATCCAGACGCTCCCTCTATAGCTAAATGGTATAGCACGTCAGGCCAAAAGTCAGTTCCGTGTAGGATACAGGTTCGATTACTGTCGGAGGACCCATATTTTCTATGAAATTTCTCAGACATTCAGACCGGTATATGTAGTTAATACTGTTTATTATAAACAGAGCCTTTACTTAAATATTTGTATCTAGAAAAATAACGTATAAATAGAATATATATATATATATATATATATATATATATATATATATATATATATATATATATATATATATATATATATATATATATATATATATATACCTACATACACGCACATATACTTACACCGACGTATAAATATATTTCTTCAGGTGTTATAAATACAGACCGATATCTTCGTCTGCCGAAATGGATTCTTCCCCATGTGAGGTGATTTTGGATTTTATTGATTATTAATTATATTGTTCTGTACTAATAAATACATTGAGCTCTTTTTGTGGATCAGTTTTAATATTTTATATTATTAGGATCCACTTGGATTATGCATCAACGGATTTGTTGTTACCTTTACTATACATATATATATATATATATATATATATATATATATATATATATATATATATATATATATATATATATATATATATATGTATATATATATGTGTGTGTGTATTGTAAATTATCCATAACTTGTATCATTCCAGGCGCTTTCGGCCAATTCTGAGCCTATTTTCAAGGGTCTTTTTTCTATGGTGTTATGTTTTCCTCAGGTTTTAACTGTTACGTTGTAAATTATGTTTATATTGTTTTTTTAAAAAGGAGCGTGCATGACTGGAATTCGTGTGGACATCTTTCTATTTTTTAGTTTTATTTTCTTTTTAAACTTTCAACACTCGGCCCTACTCAATGAAAGATGTTTGAAAGAAATTTTCAGGCCGGTAATGATGAAAAAGAGACTCGAGGCGACAGTGATATGGTTCTACAGAAGGATGCTAAGGATATCCTGAACCGAGCATGTGAGAAGCGATGAGGTCTGAGAGAGGATGCAAACAAGGAGGAGGCTTATACTTAATATCAGGAAGAGGCAGCTGAAGTTTCTGGGAAACATAATGAGGAAGGGTGGCCTAGAGAATCTGATACTCATGGGTCGAATAGAGGGAGAGACAAGGAAAAACAACGCATGCCATACCTAGTGAAATTAAGCAAGTGGTTGAGAGAACGTCGTCTGGGGAAAGTATCGCAGGGAGGAAACTTGTTGAGACCTGCAAGGGATAGAGGGAAGGGGAGAGCCATGATCGCCTACTTCCTGAAAGAACATGGCACATAAAAAGAAAGAATGTAATTAATACTGTTTAATTAAAACAGAGTATTTACTCAAATAAGCGTAACAATATCGCATAAAGAGAAAATATATTAAAATATTTGTCTGATTTAATCCACTTCTTCTAATATGTTGTCATTGTTTACGTTAAGTTACGTTTCGGAGTAGAAATGAATTATCGTGAAAGATAACCGAAGGTGTGTGTTTATAAGCAGTAATTTGGACTTTGCTGACCAGAAAATTCTCATGTCAGGCTATATGACGGTTCCGTAAGGGATACCGGGTCCATTCCTATCGGAGAACGCATATTTTCTACGAAATTTCTAGAACATTTAGGCCGGTAAATGTAAGTAATACTGTTTGATCAAAATTATTATTAGTATTTACTCAAATAAGTTGTATCCATAAAAATAACGTATAAACAGAAAATATCTGTATCTATAAATGGCATTCTGTTAGTGTCTCTGTGTGTCTGTGTGTTTGTCAACTTGTTACCTCATCCTGGACAAACCGTTCGCCCGATTGGCATGAAAATTCACACACAGATCGAAAATGTATGGCATCCGTACTTGACGTCTTCGAATTTTTCGATTGTTCATCCAATTTTGGAAAATATCGATAAAAACGATAGGGGGTCGAATATTCATTCGAAAAAAAAATAATCAGTTCATCAGTGATAGTTTTCACAGATTACAAGTGATATCCACCAAACTCACGTTGAGCAATCTCCTTACTTATAGTTTTGAGGTGCTGTTCTTCGTTTTTCAAAATTGATATCAGTTATCGGAAAAAATCGATAAAATCGATCACTTTGGGACATCCGATTCAAATCCAATGTAGCTGATTTTTGGCTCTGTTTTTCGCAAACTGCAAGGAATTTTCACGAAAATCATGTTGAGCATGAGTTTTATCAACAGTTATTAGTTGCTGACCTTTTTCTTCAATATCGGTATCAATTATCGGAAAAAATCGATAACATCATGCCACTTTTGACTTCCAATTTAAATCCAGTCAAACTGATTTTTGGCTATATTTTTCGCAAATGGCGAAGAATTTCCACCAGAATTACGTTGAGCATTGTTTTTATCAACAGTTATGAGGTGCTGACATTCATTTTCAATATCGATATCAATTACTGGAAAAAAATCGATACAATCGATTACTTTGGGACATCCGATTCAAGTCCAGTCTAGCTGATTTTGGGCTATATTTTTCGGGAATGGCGAAGAATTTTAAGCAAAATTCCCGTTGAGCATAGTATTTACCGACAGTATTGAGGTGCTGACTTTCGTTTTCAATATCGGTTTCAATTATCGGATAAAAATCGATAAAATCATACCCCTTTTGACTTCCCATTCAAATCGAGTTTACCTGAATTTGGCGATGTTTTTCGCAACTTGCTTGGGATTTAAATTAACTTTATCGGCTTTAGTCGTGATAATTAAAAACTTCTGCTCCTTTGTGACCAAATAATACCCGAGGGAAGTGGATACAATCATGTCTTCATCGGAATTTGCGAATACACCATTCAAACGTATGTTCAACTGAGACGTCTACACTACAGACTGTACAGCTGATTGTTATTCAAACACGCGTGACCATGCTTCACATAGCGGTATCTCATTGGCTGAGTGCAGTACGCGATCGCTGATTGGTGTTCGAGACCCTAGGACGCTCGCTGATTGGCACAACCTATTGGCCAGAAATACTTCGCATTTAAACCTGCTGTGCACAGCTGTGGGACGAAGGTCTCACTTCCGCTTCTGTTACGCCGCCATCCGGTTGATACGATAGACTCCTTCAAGTGACCATTTCTCCTACCGCAAGTTGTTTCTTACGTTTTTTTTCCGTTTGTCTGTTTAACTACATTTTTCCAACTACCATAAACAATTTATTCTGCTGTTTTACTTAAATACCTGCCTTCCCGATTCTGGCTCACGCTTTGCGATAGTAAATTAGACTTTGTACTCCTGCAATTGAGCAACACTAATCAACCACTACTAGCATCACTTTTACCAATGCCGTTAAAAAGGAGCGTATGTCTTAGCCTTCGGTCTGCAAGAGCGTCTGCTATGAGGGCAAGAAGGGCCCGCGAGTCCCAGGAGCAGACTACACAGGTCGCTCAACGCAGCGCCCTCACGCAGGCTTCGCAGTCGCAAGACGAGCGTGCCACCTGCTTGGCTGAGAAAGCTGCCTACAGGGATTCGTTGCGATCAAGGCTCAAGAACGCACAACAGTCGAGAATGAACGCACAGACTACAGCAACCGCCTCTGCATCTCGGGCTTCCGAGACTCATCATCAAAGTCTTCTACGTAACGCAAGAAACGCTGCTGCCACTGCGAAATCAAGGGCAATAGAGACACTTGACCGCAGGCGCGCCCGTCAATCAAGGGACGCTACTGCAACAGCGAGTGCTAGGGTTGCTGAGACTCCGCTCCGTAGATCTGTTCGAAATGCTACGAATGCTACCACCACTACCAGGTCGAGGGCAGCTGAAACATTCGACCGCAGGCCAGCCCGTCAATCCCGGGACGCTGCTGCAACAGCAACTGCTAGGGCTGCTGAGACACTGCTCTGTAGATCTGTTCGAAATGCTACAAATACTGCCACCACTGCCATGTCGAGTGCAGCTGAAACTGACCGCAGGCGCGCCCGTCAATCCAGGGACGCTGCTGCAACAGCTAGGTTGAGGGACTCCGAGACGGAGCTGCAGCGGGCAACCCGCAATGCCCGCAGCGCTGCAGCGACTTCTGCTGCCAGAAACTCCGAGTGCCCATTTTACATTGCCAGAATTAAAAATCTTGACCGATTATGAACGGGTGGCAGTCTTCGGGTGAACACGGAGCAGCAACACAGCAGACACCTATTGCCACCGGTTGCTCTTGATCTCATTGATTTTGCTACCAGTGAGATTCCTGGCCTATCAGTGACCTCAACAACTGCGGATACGTGCGTAAGTTCAATAATTCAAACCCCAAAGCAATTTAACTACATAAAACCCCGAGCAACGCCGGGCTTTACTACTAGTATTACAATATTTATTTCATACGGTCAAGTCTGTCAAGATAAGCATCACGGTCCTGCCTCAAGGTTGGAAGTTTATTAGGTTTGAATTATGTGTCATGGCATAGTTAGTCAATGTAGATGATTGCTGGGCGACCAACCCATCTTCTGCCATGACTATTAAGACAGTGTTAGTTTATTTAATTTTAGTGCGTACATGTATTTGTCCTTGTTTCGTTTTTCACATTTTCCTAAACACTGAAATTAATGCCAACTGGCTTAGATCGAGACGCCATATTACAGGGAAAATATTCTTCCCAATAGGAATCGAAACTGCCTTCCCATTTCTCAACCAGGGAATCTACTCTTGTGCCTTTACCAATTAGGCCACAGGAGACCGTCAGAATAAAGAAGTGCACGCCTCTCCCTGGGGACGTTTCGAAACCATGTTTGCTACTTTTATTTTCGTAGTCGAAAAGTAACGCCTCATTTTTCAATGGATATTTTTAATCCGGTATTGTTTTGTTTTTTTTTTTGGTATAAAGTGTTTGATTTGACATGCCTGTTTGTATTTTAATTTTCTTAAACAGTGAAATTAATGCCTAGATCGAGAGGTTCTTGCGACTCTTTTTTATATCTCGTTAACTATCTATATCTCTATCCCTCACCTTGTCTCAAACGACCTTTTACTAATTTCTCCATATTGCTCTTTCTGTCCCTGTTCTTATACTGTAACCATTTTCTTTTCAAAATACTAGCCATGCTCCCTCCAACCCAGACCTATCTGCCTATATGTCCTTTTTTCACATTCTCTCTCTCTCACACACACATATATACACATACACATACTCTTCCTCTCACCCACACACAGTGTCTCTCTCTCACACACATACATACACACTCTTCTTCTCACCCACACACATTGTCTCTCTCTCTCACATACCTATACACATACACACACACACATTCTTCCTCTCACTCACACACATTGACTCTCTCTCTCACACACACACACATATATATACACATACGTGCACGCACACTCTTCCTCTGACTCTTCCTCCTCCTCCTCCTCTCTCTCTCTCGTTTTCTTTCAAAAACGACCTCTTTCTCTTATACCACGTCTTCCCGCTGTGCCTCCAGCAACTGACAACGGACTAAAGGTGACGAGACGCCCAATGTAGGTAGTCAATGCGTTGTTGATTGCAAAGAAAATCTGGGGCGTTCCGATGAAAGGTGAAACACACACAAACCGACAGGGGGGAGGGCGACACGTGACATGGACATGGTTCGCCTGACCCAATGCTGGCCGCACTCTTCGATTTTGGATCTGTCAAAGAGAAAAAAAAGTGCTTGCCGTTCAAATTATGTGCAACAACAACGATCAAGGTAAATACGCAAAAAAAATCATTTTTAATCTCTGTGTATTTCTAAATTTTTTCTTCACTTAATATTTATTGCTTTTATCCCTTCTCCTTTTTACTTTTCTTTATATGCTTCCTTTTACTTTCTTATTCCTTTTCCTATCACACTTCCCCACCCCCTCTGTCCCTTTCTTTCTTTCTTTCTTTCTTTCTATCTATGTTTATTTATATCTAAGTCTATTTTTATGTATCTATTTAAGTCTATTTATATATATCTATTTATCTAAGTCTATTTCTATCTATCTATCTATCTAAGTTTATTTATATCTATCTATCTATCTATCTATCTATCTATCTTTCTATCTATCTTTCTCTCTCTCTCTCTCTCTCTCTCTATATATATATATATATATATATATATATATATATATATATATATATATATGTCTTCAGCACACTGGCTGCATACATAGCTGTGCAAATCAGTCTACCCTAATGTGCTTGATGACCGTTGACTGGACTTTAATTGTGCTGGGTGTCGAGCCACGCTCCTAACCAGAAGAACCTGCAGATCTATGATCGCCCAAGTCTTGAAAAGCATAGAATTTTAAAATAGGTTTTCTGTTTTATTTTGCATTAAAATTATCCGCCACTTACGTGATCCGTCCGTGACAATTTCAGCATCATTCTGTAGAAATATTTCTGTTACCTCCAGTCTTCATCTGTGAGAAAACAATTTCAGGATCCATTGCCATATAGGAGGATTTTTACTAGACAACAGCTCATCACTCTTTTCTTTCTTTCTAACGAAATGTTCCTGTTCCTTAGTACTATATTCTATTCAAATACATGGTCGGAATTCGGTATAACATTTTTTCAGATATTTAAATTCTGTACGTGAGTAACGACCACATTTTAGAGAAAATAGAAACAAAAAGCAGTATTATTATAGTTAATACCAGAAAGAGAGAGTTGAAATCTCTAGAGCACATAACGATGAAAGAGGGCTTGGAAAATCTGATACTTACAGAACAGATTGATTACCAGAGAATAACAACCTACCTGTAGAGCTTGAGTAAATAGACGGGGATACAAGGTTTAGGAGAAATAACACAAACACATAATTTATTAAGAGCTACAAAGGACAGGAAAGTGTGGAGAGCCATGAAAGGAACGCAACACATAAAAGAAGATACTTGTATTTGCTCCTTTTGAATGCAATAAAATCTGCCTTCATTTGTTATCTTTCACTTGAGTCATGAAAGTAACAAATCTAATTTGAGTAAATATACAAACCCGCCTCATTGTATACTAATTGCTGAATAGAATTAGCTGAGAATTACTACAACTGTGAAATTAGTCCTCACTATGTGTTATGTACTCTTGAACTTGTAAGTAACCAAACTAAGTTTGAATTAGTTGACCATGAAGACTCCATTTTATTTTCACTATATGTATTCAGGCAGGTGTCATCATTTTTGTTGTTGTTATCACAACGTTTCGGCCTTTGTGCTCCCCGGCCTTCCTCAGATGTGTATCGATCTATGTAACCTACAGGGAATTCTGAACTGGACTCAGATTACATTTAGCCTACATGGTAGCCTGTTCTCGTTCCACTGATCATGTCTAGAGATATCGAATACTTAGAACAGACTATTCCCGTAGAATAAATAAAGAGTTCAGTTCAAAATTGCCTGTAGGTTATCCAGATCAATATACACTTGATGAAGGCCAGGGTAACAACGGTCGAAACGTGCTAACAACAATAAAGATGAGGACAATAATTCGAATATAAACAGTGCAAATAATGATAACGCCCAGAAACCCAGACGCGGACTCCATTTTTATTAGGTGGCTCACAGTTTTGATCTCAGAGCTTTGCAAACCAATGGCAACAAATATTAAAAGTTACCAGGAATGGTACCTAAGTACTGTTAGTTAACCACCCGCAAATTTAACGTGTAACGATGAACAGTTTCACTCTCAATTACGCTCCAAGCTTTGAATGTCTGCAGCGCATTAGGTTCACTTCAAAACTCACACAGAACTCATATAATACGATCTATTGTTAAAGCTGGGAAATGGTCGGCTCCCTATCGCTCCAAAACAAGTATCCTACTGCCGCGAGGGTGCTTTCCGGGCGCTTTAATCATAACCTCTTCAAGTAAAGTGTCAATTGTTATCTATCACTCTTATCCTCATAATAGGATGTTCGCGAGATGTTGTGGACAGCGGCTCCAAATGAGAAATCGGAGAGCCAACTTCCAATTTCTGCCGGATTCTCAAATACCCTTCTCCTCTCCAGCTATGGGTTAAATAGTAGGGCTTGTATGTAGTAAAAATCATTGTTATCTACAAATGCTTGATAATGCAATATTTACGACCCCCAAAATTATACTTCGGCTTTAAATAACCCGCAAAGCGTTGATAAACAGTATAAAGCAAATCAATCAATTAATATCCTTATAATCATCACATTTTACTATCGATCTCCCTTCCAATCCTACCCCACTCATCAATAATAATTAGCATTTCAAAAGTAAGCTCTTTGCCTTGGGTGGCTCTTGGGCTCTTTATTGGTTTATATTTAGTAGAATATATACAGGGTGAGATAAATAAATTGTCGTTTTAATGACGCAAAAAAATGAAAATAATACTGACATCTCATTTTAATAGATATATTTACCAAAATTATGCAAAAACATCTTGAATTACAGAAGAGTAAATTTATAAATCGCCATTATCCAAATGACTTCGGAATCTCCTGCAACTCTTCTGGGCGGTCTTCTTGTTTAAGCTGGTGAATGCTGCCATAATCCTTGGTTCATCTTTGGTGTTACTCTCGCTCAACTGTGTCCCATACATAATAATCAAGAGAGTTGCAGTATGAGGAGTTAGGTGGCCAAATTTAAGGGCTAATGCCGTCGCAGAAATTACCTGACGTCCATGTCTGGATTCTCTTGCTTGTATCATCGTGCAGAGTCCTGTTGATAGACATAGGATCTTCCAGCAGCCACCCTTTTGACCCAGGGCAGCACTACCTCCTCAAAGCTTTGATGCAGGCTTCCGTATTTAGTCTGAGGCTATATGGGAAGATGAATGAGGCATAACGTCGCTATCACTAGTCATCACTACAAACACCTTCATAATCACCATTAGACTCATCCAACTCTTTCCAAATCCTCTGCACCCAAACACTCTGAAATGTTTTGGAGCTTCCGACGTACAGCATGCCATTTCCAAATTTCTAGCGGAGTGAATTGCATCATGATGCTCTTTTTCTCGCAGACGATGCCCAACTTGTAATACATGTTTAATGTAGTTTGAATGTAGCAATCCGACGTAGGAAGTAGTTTGTCCAATGTAACAGCACCAATGTCTCGTAGCACCTATTCAGGAATTCTTAAGGTCTTCCATATCAGAGGTTGGCAGTGGATATTTGGAAAGAATAGGAAAACGTACTTTTGCAGGTCTCCTCATCTGACAGGTGAGCAGTAGATCTTCCGAAAAAGAAAACAAAATGGCCACCTTTATACACATCGGGTCGAATATTTCTAGTCTTCTGATTGGTTAACCTTTTATGGGTGTACTATAAAATGAGTCAGCTCATTTTGGTTTGCTCACTAGTATACAAAATAATCTAACACAACTGACCTTAATGTACTGAGCAGTCGATAGAATGATAAAAACAACGCTCATGCACGAAATTAAAAATAGAAAATAGCGGCAATTTACCCATCGCAACCTGTATATATATAAACTAATACGAAATATGGTTCATATGTGCTTCTTATAATATGTAGATCTCATAGGCCGGTTGATAAAATTTGGGGTATAAAAAAAGGAACAAAATGATACAAATATTGGTAATAAGATTGACAATATTAATTATATATCAGCGTTTTGACTAAATTGTAGAACGAAGATAAAGATTTTAAAGTCGTATTTTCGAACACGCATGTGTCCTTTTTCAACTAGACGAGGAATAACCAAAGAAATGAGATTCACTTTCCCGCGGAATGTTGTAATTGTTGGTTAGAGGACCTCCTGTGAAAGTATACTCTCTGAGTAAATCCAGTATGTTCGGAATATGCCTGATTAGACTTGCTGGGTGGTTTGATTTACGGTTTGCATAATCCAACATTGTATTTGGTTTCGTATATAGGGAGACTGCGCCGACTGAAAGTTTGAATTCTACATCGAAATATTATACGGCATTTTTTTATTCGTGTCGACCGTGATATCAAAATCTAGGCCTTGGAAGAGTTTAAAGAGCATTTTCTTAATTTTATCTTCGACTATCATGTAAAATTATTACCCCATTATCTCTATAATTCTGTGGTTGGTTAGCATGTGTAGCTACTCTTAATAAGTAGCATACCTTTTGCAAAATTCTCTAGCTTACAATACTCAATCCGGTTTTAATTGGATTTATAAGGCGGAACGAAGGGCTGTTACGGAAATCATCTTTATGGTCTTTCCGCACAACATATAGACCTTGTCACTTATACCCAGCTTGGCCGTGATGTCATTATCCTCTTTGTTGATGTTTTCAATGCATAATACTGGTGCTTTCTTGCAATATCTGGTCACTTCATCAGTTATCTTTTTTTCTAAGCCCTTGGGCTCATACCATATATATACTAAAACTTCTAACGTGAAATGGAGCATTTTGAGAAAGGTCAAGTCTTGTAGCATTGGTAGAAATGTTTGAAAATTATTCCGAGAAGAAAGGTTGGCCATAGTGACATACATAGACCTAGAAAAAGTATTATTAGTGGAGACAGTACTGTTTCGCAGATCTTCAGTGCGACTAGACAAACGAATGCCTCAAGCCAGGATTGAAACCCAACCGATTTGGTGTCAGTCAGAGTTTCTACCACTAAGCTACCTTCATTTAACAGAATGAGACGGCTAAATCTAGCTATTTGTTTTTTCCAAATGTAAACAAATGTCAATCAGCCGGAGTGCCCCATTCATTTTACTGAAGAGCTTCGGATTAACGCAGGTAAAGGGATTACTAGACCCAAAATGAGTTAGAGTAGTAGGAGTACTACATGTACTGCATGTGCATTAGTATCGGTGTGCCTAAGTCAAGATATCCTGACGGAGCCAACTCTCAAAGATTTCCTTGTTCAAGACTGGTTGCCAAGCATATCTCTAGGGACTAGCTTCTCTAATTTCACCATCACGGATCCAGCACCCATATATATATATATATATATATATATATATATATATATATATATATATATATATATATATATATAGATAGATAGATAGATATCAGTGGCGACTTTAGGTCATCAATGTTTGTCAGGATCATTATAATCTTTAACAAAATATACTATTGGTATAACTTAGATGCTAAAATGATTCATTTAATCTAACTAAAATATATGATTTTTTAAAAAAATCATGAAATTAATGAAAATGAAATTGTGCTTGAAATTAAAAAGAACGCCTTTTGGTATTTTAATATTAATTGTAATAATAAATATTTTTTTTAAATCTCTAAACATGTAAGAAAAAAGAGTGAGGGCAAAGTTTTTTTTTCTACTTTTTAATGTTTTGTAGCCTGGTTATCAAGTCACTAATGGTAGAGTTTGTAATAGTTGACTGACATCCTATATCCTCAACACTACACCAGTCACACTCCTCACCCCAACCCTCCAGACGACGAGTTAGGGCTGCCAATTTCTTTAATTTTCGACGAGGGAGTCAACCCTTTGAAAATTCATCGCACCATGAATCAACGATAGGTGCATTGTGTTAGACCGACTCAAACTTCGTAGATAACCATCATTATTTAGGCTCACCAGTTCATACTTTTTTCTGCTGGGACACGCCATGCTACTTTCACGGCCTCGAATCCTCCTCATTTGCTCCGTATTCCAAATTTAATGTTTTTTTCTCCCTTAGAGCAGCTACTTTGTTGAATAGAATACGCGCGAATGCTTCCCTGAACGTTACAATCTTAACCTCTTCAACCTCTTCGTCGTTATCGTTATCCTCATAATCTTCATTTCCTTTCAGGTCCTCTTTCATTCATATATCACACAACAATCTACATTAACCATTTAACCACATCTCTCTACCTTGCGTGGCTCATTAGCTTTATATTGGTTAAGTTTTAGGTTTAAGGAAAAATGATTATCCTGATTATTCCTTTTAAAATATAATCGTAAGTCTACTTGCGACATATGCAACAGACACTAACCTGGATATCCTTGGAAACTAAAATATTAACCTCCTCAAGTCAAAGGTCAATCGTTGTCTATCCTCCTTATCCTCATAATATTCTCCTCCTACTTCCTCTACTTTAATTTATATGTCACATCTTTTTCAGTTTTACCATTTTAACAGTAAGTCTCTACCTTGTGTGTCTATCGAGACTTGTTTTGGGTGGATAAAAGCAGACCGTGATTATT
>OZ038497.1:58971316-58973816 GCA_964036315.1 Acanthosepion esculentum
CGTGTCACAGCCATCCCACAAAATGTGTAATATCTAAGAAACACTAAACTGTCTTACCTTTTTCCAGGTTTTCAGATAAAACGTTTAGCCATTTTTATACGATTTGTTGTAAGAATCACTAAAAAAACATTTGAGTTATTCAGCTAGAAACAGATCAGGTTAAAATCGTTTTGTGTCAGCTCCACTATCTCTCCACAAGTGATCAATGGTGACGAAAAAGACCACTCAGGTCTTCAATAATGGTACCAATATTCATACTGTGGATTCCATCTTCAAAGTCCATTCAAGAACTATCAAGAGAACGGTGAATAAGTTTTAAAAAAGAGGGAAAAATAGAGTGGAAAAGTGGATCAGGAGGTCACAACAGGAAGAGGGCTCATCATTTAAACTTAGATCTAAAGACATTCTTATTATGCAAAGTAGAGTCAGACAGGGTTATAAAAACCTCGTAGAATTCCAGTAAGATATCTTTGATCATTTCTAAGATACAACGATTCAAATCTTAATCTAACAATTGGACAATTTTTCTGTTACACGATTTGTAAAATTTTGTTGTTCCACCCGCTATATATATATATATATATATATATATATATATATATATATATATATATATATATATATGAATAATGAATTGAAATAACAGAATAAATATACTGATTAGGAAGAACTGTCGACATTTTTCTTTAAGAATTCTTGCGACAAACACTTCTTCCGGAGGATTCGTGGGTTTATTTCCATGAACTGAATAGTACATGAGGAGGGATATTTTATTTTCGGAACACAACTAAAAACAATTCACTATTCAATTCTTGTAAATATCGTCTTGTGTCTCCTACTAATTACACCAACGAATCCTTCTGGAGAAATGTTGAACGCAAGAATTCTTAAGAAAAAATGGGGACAGTTCTATTTAAGTCAATACACACATATATATATATATATATATATATATCGTAAGATAAACAGTGCTCAATGTTAAATAACAGAGCTATTTAATATATTAAAAAATATACATAATACCTGCATACCTTTCTGAGTTTCATGCTGACGCATATATATATATATATGTGTGTGTGTGTGTGTGTGTGTGTGTGTGTGTGTGAGGAAGAGGTTATAGTTGTTCCAACAGGATAAATAGATTTATTTTAAAGAGGAGAGAGAAGCCGAAAACGTTTTTGGTTTTAATGTAGATTTTTTTAAATATTTAATCTTTTTAAATATATTACTTATTTTCCATATTTTTCTACAGGCGTTTCGGGTCTTTTGACCTTCATCAAGCGAAGAGTGGTTATTTCCATATATTAATTAAAGGAATTCATTTTTCCTTATGTTTTCCGATGTTTAACCATCGTCTTTTGTGTGTAGTATTAATCCAAATTTTCTTGGATTTGTGGAGAAAATATTCTTCTGCTTAATGGGTAATAAAACAATTCGGGTTGGTCAGGAAAAGGGTAATGGCAGGAGGTCTTTGTTCTTATCTTATTATGATCTCTGTATCTTTTTATACCTATCTCTATTTTTGTGTTTTGTGTGCTAGTATGTGTATACATATTCCTTCTCCATACATATATATTGTTTTATTATAAGGAATTTAATATATATATATATATATATATATATATATATATATATATATATATATATATATATATATATATATATATATATATATATATACACACTTCCTAAGTTGTGTAGGGTTCGTGTGGGAGGGGGTTGAAGTGGGGTGGTTCGTTGGTTGTAATCCCACTGGTGTGTTCGGCCATTATATGTGTATGCTGTGTGTTCATGTGACCTGTTAATGATGGTTTAAATTTGTCTCTGAAGTTTTACTTGTGTTTATAGATAAGAATAATTGTCTATTTGATTTGTGAAGTAACCTTTCTTTTAAAAATCTTTTGTCAACTATGAAGGTCAAGGAAAATTAATTAATTTTTTATCTAGTTTTTCCAGCGTTCTTACATTTTTTTCCTTTGATGGGCGTGAACGAGAACAAAAACTGTCCATATCGTCAGTTGTCCCAAGCAATTTCGGCCACTTATTTAGCCATTTTCAAGGTGGTTGTTTTTGGTGTAGTTAGTTTATTTTCATGTTTTGACTGTGTGAGATGTATTATTAAT
Organism: Acanthosepion esculentum; assembly: GCA_964036315.1. NCBI lineage: Eukaryota > Metazoa > Mollusca > Cephalopoda > Sepiida > Sepiidae > Acanthosepion > Acanthosepion esculentum. The sequence goes on from OZ038497.1 coordinate 58,973,440, forward strand.
TATTATAGAATTGTAGTAGCAACGATTCTGAGCCATCGAATTCCAGCAATGCCCAGCAACTCGGCAACTCTGAAATTACATTTACTATTTATTTCATTATCTCGTTTCTCCTCAATAGGAGTGGATACGTACACATATCGTCCGGTTCTCTCTCCTCCCCATTCTTTTGTCGCGGTTTATTCATTTTTCCTGTTTAGGATTGGGTCTCCTGTTTCTTTTTTTCTTTTTCTTTTTCTTTTTCTTTTTCCTTCTTTTTCAATTCCGGAGGCCTCTCGCATTTTGGTAGCATTATCACCTTGTATGAGGTGGTTCCTATTACTCTGTAACCCTCTACCGCGAGTGGCTCTTGGGACTTTTACGGGGAAATTAAATCTGAT
>OZ038497.1:58976316-58983816 GCA_964036315.1 Acanthosepion esculentum
TGGGTATAGAAATGGCCGAAATCACTTGAGACAATAAAAATTATAGAAAGATTTTGTACTCTCTTACTCCTACAAAACGGGAAAAAGTAAGGATACTGGAAAAAGTCAATAAAATAATTAAATCTTCCTTGTCGCCCGTATTTAATGAAAGATGTTTAAAAGAATGGTTGCTACCCAAATACACATTAATATATATATATATATATATATATATATATCAGATTCACGCGGTGATTGGGAACGTATATATAATGAAAAATAAATATTATATTTTACAAAAGATTTATGCACAATTTGAATTCAGAAAAAATGTGCTTCAAGATCGGCTACCAATCATGGCTCTTCACACATATCCTTAATTAGTCCTTTCTTGGTGGTCTAGTTACCTTGTCGGTCGTTTTTAATTTCAGTGTCGTCCTTCCCTCAGAATGGCTGCCATCCGAGGCCCGCGTGTCTAATATGCGCCGATATTCCATTTAAAATGTAAAGTATAAACGATTCGTGCCTTTTCACCGAGTTATTAGTGTGAAAGTGAATGCATCAGACTGAACTGGAAATTTAATCCAGCTCACTAGTCTCAATTTCTTTTCCGATAACGAGTGACCGAACAGCCCTCACCTACGAGGCCTGGCACGATAACGCCTCGAAAGAGCACGCTGATTCGGATCAGCAGAGGTAGGTCGTTAAGAAGAGCACGATCAACAAATCCTTGACATTGTCGGACGCTGATTAGTCTCACTGCCGACAACGCCCCAGATGGCGCTGTCAAGCTTTTCAAATCAGTTGGGGTGACAAGACTGTAAAAATTCTCAGCCAGCAGGCAAACTGGGATGATATTAGAATCCTGCTGGAATAAGTTCAGCCTCCGCTAGTCCACCTCCCGCCCTAAGTTTTGTCTATCTTCGCCACTATCTTGATGAAGGCGTTGGCACTGACCTTGACTTGAGAACCTGAGGGATGATGTACGGTGATACGATATGGCTCTTGTTGTTTAGATTACAAAGATCGTCTAAATATCGAAAATCGAGCGTCTATAGAAACAACCTAGAAATCGGCACTGCCTGTTGACTGTAAGTTGAAAAGATGAGGTCTGCACACACACACACACACACACACACACACACACACACACACACACATATATATATATATATATATATATATATATATATATATACACATATGTATATATATATGTATATATATATATATATATGTGGGGGTACAAAATTTTATTATAGATATAAAAAAGGTGAGACCAATTTTACTATTAATATTAAAAAAAATTTTGTTTATATATAATAGATAAATAATAAAACAGACACAACCGACTGGTTTCGCCCTCATCAGAACTGGAATCGAAGGATTATATATCACAATACAAAAATATAAAACACCAAACAATATGAAATATCAAAGGCAGAATACAATTTCAGTTTAGATAGTAATCCGTCTTTAATATCGCATATTAATTGGTGTTTTATATTTTGTATTACTAAATATAATCCCTCGATTCCAGTTCTGTTGAGTGAGGACGAAATCAGTCGGTTGTGTCTGTTTTATTATTTACTAGCAGCATGGCCCGGCGTTGCCCGTGCTTGATTAAAAAGTCGTACGACTCATACAGCAATCGCTATCACTTGACTTAAAATATTTTCGCCCTTCCTTTGCCTTTAACGGAGTGGCCGTTTGCCGTACAGATGTTGCTACATGCCTTACTTCTTGCCTATCTCACACTGCGATTTTTTCTAAGCTCTGTACTAAACATTAAATCTGTTACGAGAAAAGAACTAAACAAAATGAACACAAAACGATCAGCTTTAAAAAAGGACTCGTAACTGGAAAAAACGAATGAAAAAAGAATGTTAGCAACAAATACTTTTTCACACCCAACCTAGTTCTGCGGAATCAGAATCAACGTTGAGTTTAAGCAAGCGAATGAGCCAATTGAAGTAAAGTGCCATGCAGATTTAATTTTTCCCCACTTGTGACGAATGCAGCTATCGATTATTTTGCATGCTAGCATGCTAGTTAACATTCGTGTCAGTCAGCTGTTGGCTCTCACGCTCGCCAATAGAATCTTCCTGCCTATTCCTGGCAGCCAGCTATAGGCTCTTACTCTGGCCAGTAGAAAATGGCCGCAAACTACATGAAAACTGCCGTAGAAGCATGAAAAAATCGATTATTTCCACTATCGATGGGAGTTAGGAAATGCAAAGTCGGTCTGGGCTTTGCCAATAACTTGGAGCATGTGCATGTAAATTTTGGTGAAAATCCATCGAGAATTGCGGCCGTGCATTTGTTACACACACACACACACACACACACACACACACACACGCGCGCGCGCGCGCGCGCGCGCGCGCGCGCACACATCCTGCCTTTTATAGATAGAGATTTAAAATTGGTCTTATCTTTTTTTATTTCCATAATATATATATATATATATATATATATGTGTGTGTGTGTGTGTGTGTGTGTATTTGGGTAGCAATCCCTCATTTATATAAGTTTCATTAAATATGACTGACAAGCTACTGAGATTAAGCTTTTAATTCAAGTTTTCTTAGATATATTCAAGGATGTTTCTTGTATTTTAATTTTTAACATAATGTTTAGATTTATCTATATGTAGCTGGAGTAATAGCAATGTCTTCTCTTTTTTATTATTATTATTTTTCGAAAACGGTCAGCACATTGTGGCTGTATTCATAGTTGATGTTATTGCGTGTTAGCTGTTCCTTTTTTATTAATAACGCTTCCATTATTTTAGCCTTATTTTTACATGTGTATGAGGCTATTATATTTGTTTTTTTTTTTCTATGTTTATGTTGCGGATTGAGATTAGTAGGTTTCCATATGTGTCTAGATGAGTCCTAGTTGAGATATGGTCAGAGAGATGTAACGCGTGTCTTCGGGATAGGTGTATAGGGGTATTTCCAATATAACTATTCATTAATTTGGTTTGATCAGGAACGCAGTCCCTTAAGTTACACATTCACTTAAAAATTAAAAATACAACAAATATCATTGATAATGGCTCGGATATATAGGGCATTTTGACAGTTTTTATACACTTTATGTCTAAGAAAGAAAATATTTATAAGAATACAAGAAAAGTTGAATATAAACTTCATATATATATATGTATATGTATATATATATATATATATATATATATATATATATATATATATATATATATATATATGTATATATATGTGTGTGTGTGTGTGTGTGTGTGTGTGACAACGTAGTGCGATTGTCAGTCGTTCTAAATGAAACTTGTGTACACACACAGAGGCAGACACGCACACACACACATATACATACATACATATATATATATATATATATATATATATATATATATATATATATATATATATATAGTAGGAAACTCTATGATAAAATGGAAAAATGTGTGTGACTAAAATTATGTTTGCATACACTTAAAACTTGAATGAGAGGGGCGACTGAAATTTTACTTTTATTTATTGTTTTTAAATATGTGTTTTGAGCATATATTCTAGCAGATTTCATTTACTTAGCTAGACTATATTTTCTGGGTATATATTCTATCATATTTCATTTACACTATTTACATTATTCGTTCTATTGTCCTCATCTTTGTTGCCATATTTATCACAACATTTCAGCCGTTGTACCTTCCGGACTTCTACAGGCCGAAACGTTATGATCAATATGGCAACAAGGATGAGGACATTAGTCCGAATAATGTAAATAGTGTACATAATATTTCATCTCAGAAATACAGACAGATTTCATTTAGTTAGACTATATTTTGGGAAGCATATAGTCTAGACGATTTCATTTAGACTATATTTTGGTGGATGTATAGTATAGCCGATTTCATTTAGTTAGGTAGATTATATTTTGGGAAGTATATAGTGTAGCCGATTTCATTTACTTAGCTAGACTATAGTTTTTTGGTGGGGGGTATATAGTGTAGCCGATTTCAGTTAATTAGATAAAGTATATATCTAAAACACATATTCTAAAAAATTAAATTTAAAATTTCTGTGTCTCCTTTCCTTTATGCGCATGTGTAATCACATCAATGTCAACATCACATTAGCTGATGAAGTCCTTAAGTCCGATCATTTTCCCATTCATATAGTAATGGAAATGGTAATATTAGCCATTTCCCTATAAGGAAACATTTGGCATTCATTGACTGAGCTGCCAATATTGCTGTCGGTTAAAATTTATAAAATGAAAACAAATTTTTCAGCAACACAAGTTTCTCAAGTTCAGTTGATGTTATCTCTCTTTGCAGTATTGATGAGAGTTTCCTTCCTAACCTTTTATTTGAAGTAAAGTGGAATGACAACATCTTGATCATGGCATTATTTTCTCGTCGAATTACATGTGCTATCCATTTCAGTTGTTGCCGCTATTGGTAGTCTTCGAGTAATGTGGCTTCTCTTATTTAGTACAGTTCTTCGTTTGTGAATCTGCAGCGCGAGTCCACCATTTTCAAACAGGGATGATCTTTGCCAAGGCTTCACTCGTTCGAAGCCTTGTGTCTTAGAAAGCGGTTGCATACAGCTGACAGTTTAGATATTTCTGAAAGAATGTGGCGCCATGTATGACATCCATATGAAAGTCTTGATTTGATAAGACTGTTTAAGTCATGAGTAGTTTTCATACTGACGTTTTGGTTTTGTAGCAATTTGTGGTTCTGGTATAGTTTATTCCATCTTCAATTTCCGTTTCTATTATATTTAATTTGTTACACTGAAGTCTTTGAAGTGTTTCATATCTACTAATTCCACATCAGGAATTTTTAAGATGGATTCAGGATATGTGCCATCACTGCTTTTACTCCAATTCCAAATCACAGTTTATGGTTTGGAAAGGTTTAATTTGAGTGCTATTTCTTTGAATACATGGCAGAGGCTGTTGATTTTCTGTTAAAGATCACTATTATCCCAATTATGTATACCTAGGTCATCAGCATAGCACCCTCATACAATACATTGGCCTTGTGAGGGAAAACAAGATCGTTGTCTTCTATTGGTAGACTCATTTGGGATGTAATATGGAATGTATAAATGGTCAGGGCCTTTCGCAGCACATTTGTGTTTGTAAATGCGCAGTGCATAGTGTAGGAAGAGATTAAATAGACTGGGGCTTTCATTTCCTCCTTGCTGTTCTCCTGATGCGGTCTGAAATGTTTCCTTATCGAGGTCTTCGCCACGCATGTAAGATTGTGTAGATTGATACAGTTTCTATATTAGATAGATTCATCCAGTGGATTCTAGCTTGGAAGTCGGTTTCTAATGGATGAGAAGAGGAAGTTTCTATTGATGTAATATACTGCAGTGAGGTCGATAAATCAGGTAAACAGTTTCCTATTTGAGAGATGATCACTTTCTTGGAGTTGTTTGATGGCATCTATGCCATCATTGCATCCATCATTGCATCCCTTACCAAAAATAAAAACCAAACTGACTCGTGAGGAGTGTGACTTTCATAAAAAGACGAGAGCGTAATATTATATTGTATTTCAGCGGGCAGGTAGGTTCAGTGTGTTCAGAGTTGAAATGGGATTAAAAATGTTCTTGAAACCATGACATTTCTTCTGTGAATGGTATAATGGTGATTTTTCTCTTTACCTCACATTATCTAAGCTGTTTGATTTCACTCAAACTTCATTTCTAATATTCCGGAGATACTGGTTTCCCAAAGAATTATGTTTTTAATTTTCTTGTTGATATTTTCCCTTTCATTATTTTCTCTTCTGTTTTCTTCTTCCTTGTATCAATGTTTTCAACACAAGGTTGTCGGCCCATGTGTGTATCGTTTGTCTTATCGCTATTCTTAGAATGGCGCTGTGATAACATTATTGTTTGTTTCTATGTTTCGATAAAGATTTATTGACAACAATTTGAACTCTAATTTTTACAAAATTCCAAGTGTACTCTTTAATTTTAAGGACTTGGATGTTGTACGTTGGTATTTTTCTTGGTCTATGTAGATAGAAGAGAACTATTTTCTTTTGGTTGGTGTTGTTAGTTTAGTTAAAAGTCGTCTGCGATCTGATGCAAAGTAGTAGTTGTATATACTAACATCTGTCACAAACTGGCTAATCAAGAGTTCTTACTGAAGTCAATAATGTTTTTCGTTACAATATCTGAACTAACTATACAATGTAACGTGTTGATTCATGGGATGATCAAACCATGCATTCAGGATGGAATATCTTTTTGAGTTTAGGAAGACTTCTCCGTTTTTTTTTTTTTTAGGCTTCCGTTTCAAAGTGTGGCGTTTTCCAACAAAGAACCAGTGGCGTTTAGAAATACTTGGGGAGCATTAGAATCTCCATTTATGCACAGTTTTATGGGTTTTTTAATATACATATTTTACTCAACCCAGTGTAGAAATTTCATTGTGGCTGATACCACTCGAATCTAATCGCCATGAACAACAATGTCGGCACATATCAGTGTTTCTCACTGGTGCACGATGTTGTTTATTACAATATTTCGTGATTTGTGTATTGCTATACTAATTCCATGTTGTCTTTTCTCCCTGTGGCCAATCCAAAATAAATGGCATCCTAAATATGAAATGGAGTTACAACCAAGTCAATGCACCTCTTGCATACAGGGAACATCAAGGTTTGCTTCCTTGCATTCTTCAAAAAGAAGGTGAACCCTGAAATCATCTAATCCTGGCTGAACATTGATTTGTCCTATTTTCCATTTGGAGATAGGTTTAAGTCTGTAATTTTAGTCAATATTTTAGTTGAGAGTTGATGCGGCTGACTTGTTCCTTGAAGGGCAAATACAAGAGTTTATGTCTTCTATAACACAAGAGTTCCGGGTGATATCAGTTGATATGATTCCTCAGCGACTCGAGAAGCTGGAAGCGAAATCTGGTCCCCATAACGAATTTTAAATTAAACCTTATGTTAAACGCTCTCCTCTCCTAGTCATTTCTTGTAAAAATTATAGTTAATAAATAAATTATAAAGTCACCCTGTATATAAATATATATATCAGAAATTAATAGCTTTTTAATCCGATATTAATTTTGATTACTATAATTAATATAATATTTTTAAGAGTTAAAAGTGATTAAATAGGTATCTAACTTTTTTAAATTAAAATTTTAAAATTAAATTCCATTTTTAAAGATTTAAGTACAGTTTCATTATAGATTCACCATTATTTGCATCGACTTGCATGTTTTGATGTGAAAAGGTTTTGGGCGAATTTTTGAATGCAGTTTTCATTAGAGAAATTACTTTTAAGCCATTTCACTACAATCAAGGCAATAAAACCACTAAGACGTAGGGATTACTGAGTGTTATCGACTTGAAAGCAAGACGCCGCAAGCGTACAAGTGAGCTATTTTCTGGACATAGAATATTTAAAACCTGTTCAAATTATCAGCGAATTCAAGTACTTATGGCCCTTAAAAAGGATGTTTTTGTTTAAAAAAATAAATCTAGATATTCAGTTAAACAAA
>OZ038497.1:58988816-59026316 GCA_964036315.1 Acanthosepion esculentum
TGAGTGAGGGATTGATTGAATAAGATAGTGAGTTGTTTGTAGATTTGAGTTAGTGAGTGCTTGCTCGAATGTATTACTGAGTAAGTGATTGTTTGCTTGAGTGGGTGTTTGGACAAAGTGCTTAGCTGCTTTAATTGAAGAATGAAATGAATGTTTAACTGAGATAATGAGAAATTACTTTAATTGTTCGGAGTAAGTTGAGTAAATATATATAAGTGAATAGTGAGTGAGTCTCTGATAGAATCAGTGAGCTGGTAAGTGACTGAGAGAGTGGCTGTGATTGGCCAATTGACTGAGTATTTGATAGCAACTAAGTGAATCGTTGTGTGAGTGAGTGAGCGAGTCTGTTGAACAATATAGATGTGTTAGTGAGTGAGAGGGAGAATCAGAGAATCACTGAAGCAAATAGATGATTGAGTTAGAGAGTGAGTAAATGAACGATTGACTGGGTGAGTTAGTGACTTTATCTGCAAGAAAAAAAAGAAAAAAAAAGGAGGAGAGAAGCTTTTCTGAGAGACTTTAATCGAAAAAAAATAGTATCGCAATTGTCTGTTAATCTAACTGGAAAATCATTCTCGACAATCTTTCCCTGCCATCTCATGATTATTGTTTTGTTTTTTGTTTCTCTCTCTCTCTCTCTCCCCCTCTATATCTCTCTCTCTCTCTCTCTCTCTTTTGTATATTATTCTTTTTCTTTTTGTGAGGCGGGGACTTTTTTTTTTCACTTTTCCATTTTACCTTTTCACTCATTTTATTTCTTCTTTTGCCTTTTCGAAAACCAGTATTCCACCGCGCGCGCTGATGGACCGATAACGTCCGTGTTATCACCATTTGATAGGCAGAACTTTCAGCTCTCGCGTGTACCCCTCCTCCTCTTCCTCCTCCTGCTCCCATTCGCCTCTCCTACCGTCGCCGTCACTGTCGCACGCTGTTCTCAATGTGCAAGAGTTGATTGTTGCTATGGGCCTACTGACGTCACTAAACCGCACAAATGCGCATGCTCACACGCACGCGCACTCACATACGCACGCATTACTCTCGTACGCAGCCATTACGAAATCGAATAGAACTGAAGAGAACCACATTCGTAAATAAATTCTTTAAAAAGACCGCTTTGCATGCACTAATCTGATCTCCCTGTTCGTGTGACTTGGGTTTCTTAGCAACCAGTTGCCTTGCTCTTTGTTACCCTTCTTTCTTTTTTTCTGTCTCTAGATAGATTGATTCTTTTTATCACTTCATCCGAAGCAAGGCAACAAAGCCACTAACACGTGGTATGAAAGAATATAAGAAAAACATTATTAAGAAACGAGAACAATAAAAGAACAGAAATTAAGAAGAGACAAGTTGACGGCTGACATTGCATTTAAATTTAAGAAAATCAACATGGACTGGAAAGAAACGTGTCAGAAGAGAGGGAAGAAGCTGTTAACATAGAACTTAAGGTTAAATCTTGCCATTTCCACTATAAAATGGTGAGACCTTGCCGCAAATCTAGTACTGCGCTTAAAGTCATAAATAGTGCTACTATAATAAAATATCTACCAAGGCATTTGCGACCTACTGTAAATGACAATGCACTCATTATTACTGGAAAATGGTCAGGAAAAACGATGACATCAAATTAGTTTACAAACACTAAAATCACTATTTAATGATTTTTTTTTAATTTTTGTATAAAGAATTGTTAATGGTTTTTAATACATAACCAGTTCACTATTCACTGTCTTTAACCTTAACCCCTAACCCTAAACCTAACATATTTCATACTTCCAGTAGGTGGTGAATATCATACCATAGTAGAAAATGAATAGTAGGTATCATACTATAGTAAAAAAAAAATGGACGGTAGATATCATACTATAGTAGCACCTTGTAATGTCTAGGTACCAAACTGGAAAGAAATATTTATTCTGCGTAATAGAAAAATGTGGTACAAGGCCAAAAGAGCGGGTTAGGGTAAGGCTGGTCATCAACCTGTCTTGTCTTAAACTTAGCCAGCAACAATTATTGACCCAAACATAATATAGTATTCCTTCCACCATAACAACACATTCTTACTTACCATTCTGACTACAGCCACTATAATACATTCTCCATGTAGTCCTAAGTGGTTCCCATATGTACAATTTGTCTGTAGGGGAGGGATAAAAGTTCATGAAAACAATTACCATAAATGTTTTTATAGAAAAGGCACGGGAAAGCTACGTTACGGTGGTGTGAAAAGGGAATGAAACCGAGATGCCGGGGCAGGACCAATCAGCTTTTAATGTCTACTTTGGATTTTATCAAGCATAAACAGATATGTCTGTGTGAATGCGTTTTTCTCTCTCTCTCTCTCTCTCTCTCTCCATATATATATATATATATATATATATATATATATATTGACTTAAATAGAACTGTCCACATTTTTTCTTAAGAATTCTTGCGTTCAACATTTCTCCAGAAGGATTCGTTGGTGTAATTAGTAGGAGACAAAAGACGATATTTACAAGAATTGAATAGTAAATTGTTTTTAGTCGTGTTCCGAAAATAAAATATCCCTCCTCATGTACTATTCAGTTCATGGAAATAAACCCACGAATCCTCCGGAAGAAGTGTTTGTCGCAAGAATTCTTAAAGAAAATGTCGACAGTTCATCCTAATATATATATATATATATATATATATATATATATATATATATATACAAACATGTGCTTGCTTGTGAGTCTCTGTTTATCGATCTCTCTATCCATCTGTTTATATTACTCTTTCTATATATATGTGTGTGTGTTATCCGTCGGTCTTGAGACACCTTGAATCTGCGCCCAAAGGGTTATGCTTCAGTTGCTGATAGCGCTGCGGCAACTGTTATGGCTTTACAGGCCCACATGGAAGTGACAGTCTTGATTGCAATGAATATATGTGAATACGCTCTCCCCCGATCTCACCTTGATTTATTTCCGTGAAGCACGCTTCACCCCGGCGGCAAGCTTTCGTTTCTCTTCTCCTTGCTTCAGCCCTCAGCATAAATTGCGTCTCCAAAGTGAGTGATCATTGGCGACGTCTTCCCATCTCTCAATTTCGATGCCCATCGCCCTCATGTCCCTATTGTAGACGTCCTTGAAGCGAAGATGAATTCGCCCTCAGGGTCTCTTGCCGGTGGCCAGTTCCCCGGACAGGACCTGCGCAATCCTCCCATCCAGCATACGGTTACATGTCCAAGCCAGCAAAGCCGGGGCGCTGTTGGAGAATAACACATAGGTTCGATAACTGTGCACGGGTGAGAACACCAGTATTGGTGACACGGTCGAACCAATTTATGTCCAGAATACGTCCCAAAGAGCGAATATGAAACGCGCTGCGACGTCTCGACTGTCTGGAGTAGAGGCTCGAAAGTCTTGCTGTCGTAGAGCAGCACGCTGACGGCGCCTGCCCTAAAAACTGCAATTTTGGTATTCGTAGTAAGCTTTCTGTTCTCCCAGACTCTCGATCAGCCTGGCAAACTCGTCCGACCCGTCTATTGGCCTCAGTGTCTAGGGAGAGGGTGTCTTACACGATGGAGCCGAGGTATGTAAATTCATGAACCACCTCCAGGTTGTAGTTGCTGATTTTCATGGTTGGAGGCTGTTCAACGTCTTGGCCCATCACGTTAGTTTTCTTCACACTGATGGTCAGACTATATATATATATATATATATATATATATATTTTAAAGACATTTATATTATGTTTAACGTTCTTTTTTTTTTTTATAGATACAAGTATTTAAGCAAATGCTCTGTTTTATAATAAACAGTATTAAATAACATTTACCGGCCTGAATGTCCGAGAAATTTTCATAGAAAATTTTCGCTCTCCGACAGGAATCGAACCTGTATCCTATACGGAACCATCATTTCGCGTGATGTGCCTTAAACTTTCGGCCACAGATGAGCGTCTGGTTAGCAAGGTCGATTTTACTATCTTTAAACTTAAATCTTCCATGAATCTCTTCTATTCATATCTGCTCTAGCGTATCAAATGTAAACAAATGACGTCATATATTTTAGAATTGGTCATTGTCCGACAAATGTCTTTAAAATAAATTGTCGGACAATGTCCAATTCTAAAATATATATATATATATATATATATATGTATATATACATTAGCATAGTGAAATAAGATCGAATAGACTGCATGTCCAGACTCGTCTAACAAAAAGTAAATTAAAAATTTAAAATTCAGCGTTCCCACATTTTGAGCGTTTCCCCTCGGTAAATAATTATAACTGAGACTTGCGTTTTTATATCTACTTCTTCCCCCTACTACACGTATATAATCCCATGAACAAGCATTACTCTAGTTTGACGCCTATATCTTTGATAGTTTAATTAACAGTCACCATTCACATGTCTACATTGTCTATATATACACTATGCCCGATGCTGAGATTGATTCTTCCCTATATATATATATATATATATATATATATATATATATATATATATATATATATATATATATAACAAATTTTAAACTAGATATATATAAATTATGAAATATTTTGCATGAAAAATATACATTTTCGATCTTTTTCCTTGTCAATGTACTTGATCCATCGCTTCTCCATTAAAAACATATCACGTATATTATACAATGAGAAATATGGCTCCTAAAATGTATAACACTATGACAAGGCAAAATACGATATTGGAACTTTGCAGTGTAAATCTCATATTAATGTTATTTACCGTTTAGTTCCAGACCGGTGGCGTTGTTTCTCGTTGGTATCGTCAGGTTCATCCACGGGCGAAGAACTGCAAAAGAAAGACTGCTTCCGTTGAGAAATACACACGTACAGAAGGGGAGAAAACGTAGCTGGGAGGGGGGGGGTATAAAGGCAAACCCGATGCATTAATATAATATTACTGTTTTTTTTTTTTTTTTTTTTCTCCATCTTACTGAAATTAAAGACTTCCAAAAACATGTAGAAACACAAAACAATTGTTTACTCTCTCTCTCTCTCTCTCTCTCTCTCTCTCTCTCTCTCTCGTTCTTGTTCACTCTTATTTCTCTTCTCCCGCAAATAACTGCAGACTGATATTTATACGCTTGACTGAAAAATATCCCAGTGCGCTTAGCTGTGACTGATCTTTATTCCGCTTCAATAAGACTGATGCCTGTCCGCTCAACTGTCAATGATTATTTTTCCGTCTGTGACTGAAGGCTTGACTGTGAATGTCCGCTTGACTATGCGTGATCTCTCTCCTCTTCACTGTGAGTGACGTGTATGCACTTAACTGTGACTGATGCCTATGCATCCGGCTATGAGTCTTCTCTGTCTACTTGCCAGTGACTGATTTTGGTGTGCTTGCCTGTGACTGAGCCCTGTACGCGTGGCTGGAACTGATCCCTGTGCGCTTCGCTTTGATGGATGCTTCGCTTTGATGCACTTATCTAAGACTGGTCACTGTCCGCTTCGCCGTGATTGATCTCTGTGCACTTAGCTGTGATTGGTCACTGTCCACTTGACTCTGACTGATGCCTGTCCACTGGACTTTAACTGATCTCTCATTGTGCGAACATAAATGTAACTAAAATCTGTCATGAGTGTTGGGAAACGCACGCATCAGTCAACATTATCTATTTCAGGCTTTTTCAAAGGTTCTGTCCTTTTGCTTTCGACTCCTCCCAATTGCTAGCTTTATGTACCGGAACTGTCCCAACTAGGAGTAAATATGTGAGATCCTAGTTCCCATTTGCTACGACCTCTTTTTCACTGGGGTCATCCTACCATTCTGTCAATTTGCAATATATATATATATATATATATATATATATATATATATATATATATATATATATATATATTGTGTGTGTGTATTTTGGCAGCATGTTTTAATTAAGGTAAGTTTCAATGAATAATTTAGACAAGATTTTTCTGTTTATTTTCAAGAAGATCCGTTCATATTCTCGGATGAGCTTTTTGGTGTCGAGGAGAGAAAATTACTGTCTTGAACCAATGTCTTCCAGAAAATCAACATTATATATAAATTTAAGTAATTTATAGTAATTGTTCTGATGAACTTTCCTTTATGGTACAAAGACTTTATGAATTTAAGCGTAATGCTAGATTGGCAGCAACGTCTCATCATTTTATAGCTGAAATGGCTACATGTAACCGTAAGTTTTATCCTAACAGTTCCATCTATCACAATTCTCGCTTGTGGAACTCTCTTAGGAAGATCTTTACCGCATAACAAAAAAACACATCTCTTGAACAATTCCAAAACAATGGGTAGCAAGGAGAAAATAATAGTCACTTTCCATAAAATTTAAAAAAAAAATATTTAAACGAAAATCCCAATCAATATGAAAAGACTTAAAAAACTAATGAATTTGGACAGTTGGATTTCCTGAAAAACTATCTTAAGAAGAATAGTTTATAAATTTCTAACAGCATTAACACTAATATTTTCTCAATGAATGCTGAACATGTCCTGGATGTAAACGACTATTGTTGTGTAGGATCTACCTAATCTGCATAGGTGACTACCAACTATATAAATAATGGTTGATACCGGAAGACGAGAGGTTGGAATCACGAGATCCAACTAGAGACTCTGATCGACTGCGACTAGTCAACACATTCTCCAGGAACGTCTTCCCAGAAATATACAGAAATACTATATATACTTATTGTGTACACTTTCTTGTTATAATACATTCTTGTTCTAAGTACATTTTGTGTTGCATTATTATTCCATGCAATAGGCGAGATTCAACATTGAGTCAAGACTCAACAACTATTTATTTATCATTTTCACTGGTACCGTTTCATTGAACCACAGAAAGATGACTTCTTGATTAAAACAGACAAACATCCTTTCTCTATCATCATATGAAATTTATGTTATGTACACGAGTGACAGCAATTATTACCTGGGCAGTAAATGAATGATGAAGTTTTAGATACTTCTCATTCTATCGGTAGAGAATTGAACTTCTATCTGGAGTGATGGTTAGTGAACCTGTCTCGCTAGATCTGTTACGACTGAGTAGTGTGTTCGATCCTCACTGGGATGCTCCAGATTTTCGGCCAAACGACACATCGTAAGCTACGCTTGGAGAATCATTGCAGGGCACTTCCTCGTGGAGTAACGGTTAGCAAGCTCATGTAGATAGATCTATTACGACTGAGTAGTGAGATCGATCCTCAAATGGGCAGCACGTGTAACTCAGGGAGAAAATTGTGATCCATCCATTTTGCCTTGGATCACAACAAAGCTACGCTTGGAAAATGATTTCTGGGCCCTTGGACGTGGAATAATGTTTCGCTCGATCTATTATGACTGAGTAGTGAATTCGATTCTCGCTGGGTGCTCTACACTTTCGACCTTATGCCACTTCTATGCTAACGCTTGGAAAAAAACATTTCTGGGCACTTCGACGTGAAGTAATGTTTACTACGCTTGCCTCGCTAGATCAATTACGACTGAGTACTGGGTTCGATCCGCACTGGGTGCTCCAAACTTTCCTCCTTGTGCCACATCTAAGCTACGCTTGGAATATCATTTCTGGGCACCTGGACGTGGTGTAAAATGGCTAGCAAGCTTGCCTCTAGATCAATTACAACTGAATAGTGAGTTCGATCTTCACTGGGAGCTCTGCACTTTCGACCTTGTGTCACATCTAAGCTACGCTTAGGAAGTCACCAGTCTATCGTTAGAAATATATCTGATGATTATTTTTTCGGTTCTGTTTTTTTTTTTTTCAAAATGATGATTCATCTTGTCTCAGGGTAAGAATTGTTAAACCGTTTCTACAGAAGAAATCTATAAACTCGGTAACATGGTTAGCAAATATTCCTTATCTCAATCCGATTAAAATCTTAATCACAGCACTAGATTTCATGAACAATAGTTTAGAGTGGATGCCACTAGTAATAACATAACACCGTGTAAATGATTCGCAAGACTTGATAACAGAATGATCCCATTTCAATACAAAACCAAATCATGAAGTACCAATTAGTGACAAAAACCTTAGCATTTGTTTACTTGGTATTATATTTCTTGTGCTGAGATCCATCCGCTAAATCCAGGAACAATGGCTACGTAAAGTGATATCTAAGCCTCTTCCTTACGGCACCTTCTCATATTCATTGAGAAAGATGCTTAAAAATTTGTGAGTCACATTATAAAAGCTCTTTTCTGACACTCACTTTCAAGAGTAATTCGATCGATATATTTTTCCCGTGTCTTAGTCGGATCTCTTTCTTTCAACTCATCTAAAATTACATGTTTCAAGTAATTACATTTATTCCCTCGCTTTTTAATGCCTTTTCTTGCTTGAGACGGAAGCAGTTTTGGCCTTTCAATAAGAAGGTATTAGATTGCCTTCTTTTAGGTTGAATCATGAATAATTTCCGTTTGGGAGAACTAATTCTAATAATGAATGTAGCATCCTAACTTGTTTTTTATACTAATGTTCACCTAATACAGGAGCGAAGAGCTACTCAAGGTAGAGTGTTAATGTGTGGTGTCTGTGTGCGATAAAAAGGTCAAGAACTGAACTTCATGGAGCTATACAAGAAAATATCAGTTCACCCTAGCGTTGCGTTCTTTGTCGTCATTGGGCCCCAACGCTACTGCATAAATAGCATCAGCGAAAGACGTTTTCTTTGTCTTACTTGTTTTATTAGAAGAGTAAGGCAGACGTGGCAGCATGAATTCTAGGAGGTAGCGGGAGGAAGAATTTCAAGGGAGCGCTTGCCTCTTGTTGATTTTGTTTCCCTTCGGGTGTGGTCTTAGCCTGTCTCTCGAACCAGGGTGTGGGAAACGTATCGAAGCTTCAAAATATCTGCGGTCCCCTGTTGACTTCATGCAGTTTTTAGCTTACCTCCGAAATTTAGACAAAATCCATCGTTGTCATATTACGTCCACGAGGTACTTTGACTAATCATTGACCATCCCGGCCCAGCCTTGATAGTGTGCATATTAGACTTTAAGGGATCCAGATTGGAGTGATTTCGAAAAAGCATAAAGCAGCAGTTCTTGGGAAGAAGGTATCCGAATGGAACTTACTCCTTACTAATGGAATACGGAGGGAATGGGGAGGATTCACCCTTGTGTACGTGGCATGGTGGGTCCCAGTTTCAAAGGTCAGGGGCGGTGGGACTAAGGAATGTAACTTGTCAAATCACATACCAAGCAAGTAGCGATAATGCAGCGAGAGGTTCGCAACATTTTGTCTGTAGGAAAAGGGGTTGTAGGGCAGAAAGTAATTTATCACCCACAAGTCCGCATAGACGCTTTTGAATTTCATTTCAGCAGGCAAGTGAAGATTATGCAGCTCAAGTTCAGATATTGAAACAGTACTCCATTTTTGGTCTGATCTACTAATCATACATGGCTCTTAACAATAAATTTGGAATACATAGGAGGGTCGTTGAAAAGGTTCTAAGCCTCGCCCAGAAGGTGTTGGAAAAATAAAACAGTTTTTTTTTCACTATTTTTCAATATAGCCCCCTTCACATCAATGCACTAGGACTAACGATGTTTAAACATTGCAATCCCATCACCGACAAATGTGGCGTCCTGGACCTCCAAAATCACCTCTACAGCCCATAAGATCTCATCATTGTTTCCAAAATGGCGACCATGCAGGTTAGAATTTAGTTTAGGAAAAGAAAAAAGTCAGATGGAGCTAAATCTGGTAATAGGGATGGAGTAGCAATTCAAATCCATATTTGGCTTATTCAGCTACTGCAACCTTAGCAGTGTGAACGGACTCATTATCCTGAAGAAAAGCACACCTCCCCTCAGCTTTCCTCTGCGTTTCGACTTGATTAATTCCTTCAGTTGTACTACTTATGATGCATAGTACTGTCAATTAATAGTTTTTCACAGAGTACTTCCACTGTTTACTTTGGGTATTTGATTCGGGTTCGAAGTGGTTTCATCATGAGTTACTAATCTACAGTGTAAAATCTCATGGTCAGCCTGGAAATGAGTCAGAAGTGTCTTGAACATGTCAACCCATTTCAACTTCTGTTCTGGTGTCAGCATTCTTTGGACCCATGTTGCAGACCCACGATCTCAATTAAAACTCTGTGGACCGAGCCAGAACTAATGCCTATGCACTTAACTATCTGATGAGCAGTGAGACATCTGTCATCCAAAACCATACGGTGAATCATATCAACTTTTGTATCAGTGGCTGAGGTTTTGGAACGATCTGACCGAGAGCCATCTTCTGTGCTGTTCCTGCCCCGCTTGAATTCTTCAGCCCACTTCTTCAAAGTTGTATAGGTAAGGGATTCCTCTGTAAATGTATGTACTATGTTCTCATGCATTTCCTTGTATCCCATAACTTTCCTTTGCAGATACCTTATGACTGTTCAGGCCTCTGTTTTGTTCAGTTTTAGATTGCCTCTCATCTTTGTAGGGGCCTTATCTGCACAGAAACTAAGACAAATCTAAATTAGTTTTTAAAGTTTTATAGGAAGTGGTAGTGTTTTGCCACGACAAAAATGTTCAGCTATGGTTCTTCTTTCTGGCACTCGTATACATGTGACAAGGATGAACGAAAAAGGTGCTGAACTGACAATAATAATTATCCATAAACGACTCTAAAAGCTGAGATTCATTGAAGAAAGATTTGTTCTTTAATATCCCTTAAAGTACTTGTTCTACCAACCATTTATACGTGCTTTTTATTTAGATCATCTGTTTTTTCTATCTGTCCGTTTTACACTGTGAGTGATTAATTTTCCAAGTCTATTTTCTTCATATCAACTATTTCTGAATTTAATTATAAGCGTCCTTCTAGTTCCCATTTATTTAAAATTACTCTGGAATATCTGAAATGTTCCGTTCATTTAATCTAAAAAATCATAATACCAAGAAAAGAACAATTGCCAGCAACTTCAGACCAATAACATGCTGTCAGTAACCTGGAAATTTCTAACAGTGCCATCGTCCAAATATATCTGTTATTTGTTGGAAATTAACGGAACATTTTCTAGTTACAGAAAGTTTGACGAAAAAAAGCAAACGGTTGAGTGACCCACTATCGCTTCCTTCTACGTACCCTGTCCGTTCAGAACGTGGGCGATCATGGCTCTCCACAACTTCCTATCCGTGAAAACTCTTAACACTCTCTTTTTATTATCACTCCACTTCCCTTTTCTGGCCTCTATTTACACTCTAACGAAAAACACCCTGCCTGTTGCAGCTATGTCCTGTCTCCCCGATGGTTCTGGCCGAAAAAGAAATCCACCCGATCTTCCCCCCGGTGAACTGAAGGAACCACCACTATTCGCCACGTTGTGAATTCTTGATCCGAACAGCAGTGTATCGGTCTCCCCAGAACGGTCCGATGTGATGGGGAGGAATTGGCTGGGTTTTACGGTGAAAAGAAATCACTATTCATGCAGAAAAAGTTCTTGTCATAGCCGCAAAGACATGAAAAAGAAAAAATAAGCATCTCTTCCGGTTCCTGTGCAAAAAGCCTTTTAAGGCCACTGTTTTTATGTCACTACCGAAGAATATACACGAGTACAAAATGTAACGAGGTTCACTCGCTTGGGGTCGGAAGTGGCAGAGAGAGAGAGAGAGAGAGAGAGAGAGAGTAGGAAAAATTCTGCCTAAATAGTTTCAGCTGATCTAATGGAAGTAATTCGGGGATATTCGTCGGAGCGTGTAATTATAGCAGTTTGCTTTCACAGCTTTGTTGGCAAAATTAACTGGTTGCCTTCAGGGTTTATTTCTACTGGGTTCGGATCTGACATTTTTGGCACGTGACAACCAACCAACCAGACCAGCAAATTCCAACAAGCTGTCTCTTCCGCGTTCTTCGATCCTGTCTGATCTGATCTCTGATCCCCCATGTCTAACTCAAGCATGCAGACCACTTATATAGAGAGAGGCGGAGCTAAACAATTTCTAGGCACTGCCCACGTATTTTAATATGCAAATCGCCTTGACCACCATGCAAGTTTTTATGGTCTCCGAAACTCCGCGGGAAGCCACTTCTCAAATGGTACTAAAAATGAATTCGGGATCCCCTCCGGGTTTTCCGTAGACATCATCCACTTGAGTTTTGCCAAACCACTTATCCCGTCTGGTTGAAGTCCGTTTGTTAGACCACCCAAAAGTCCAATTCGCCATTTATCATAAACTTTACTTTAACGAACCCGTCTCTTAATCACTCTGGAATTATTACATTTAATTAACTAATAACTCAACTCCAGAAACAATTATTAATAAAAAAAAACAAGAAAAAAAATTACTCCGGAATCCCTTCTACCCAAGTAATCAGCACCTTCATCCTAATTCTTTAGCACTGTTGATTATTACATCCACCTCGTGGGGAGGGACTCTCTCTCTATGTCACAATTCTTCCCCTACCCATCTGTCATTTACTTGAGATCTCATACAAAAAAATAATAAGACGATAATAGTCACAGGGTCGTTCAGATGTCCTCGCTGGAAGTTCATGTTCTTCTGGCAACCCGGTCTGACTTCAACTGCGAACAATCCTAGAAGTAAAACATGAACAAGAACAGGCAAAAAAAACGAAGTCGAAATATAGTGTTCTGGGTCCTTTTCTGTCTTTTCTTTTCGAGCGTCTTTATAAAGCACATTGTCGTGCTTTCACTGAATAAGGTTCATTGTTCAGATTTTTCACATGCAAAAAAAAGTTTGGTTACTATGAGAATATATGTTTTCATTGATCTCACAATTATTGGTATTTCCATCCAGTTTACTACTTGGGATACTCCCATATCTTCACCAACTCATTTGTCTCTTCATTCATCTACATATGTATTGTATCTACACATTTTTTTTCAAAATTAAAACTCATTTTTTTTCCTTTTAACATTAACAGTCATTTTTTTCAAAATTAAACACTCCTTTTTTTTTCACCATTAACACTTATTATTTTTTTCTCAAAATTAAACACTCATTTATTTTAATTAACGCTCATCGTTTTTTTTTTCAAAATTATACACTCGTTTTTTTTTTTTTTTTTTTAAATTAAACACTCATTTTTTTTCTTTCAAGATTAACCACTCATTGTTTTCTTTTTTCAACTACATATTTTACTTAGACCCTTTTATATTTTTTCCACAACCTTGTCTTCCAACTGGTCCGGGTCTTTACAACAGGCCTCGTTAGACTTTTTACGGGTTCCAATTCCCTCGCAACAACTGTGGACTGTTCTTCCACATCGGCTGCAGGTTCTAATGCATCTTGGTCTTGGTAAGGCGTACCAATTGGGTTCCCAGTACGCTCTGCACTTCCGCTTTCTGCCAGTTCAACTTACACACTCGGCATTCTCACTTGTCTCTTTTTCCACCACCATCAACCCAAAGAAACCATACCTATAATTAATATAATCCCCACAACCGTTGGCCAGGTTACTATGGTAACCATTCTCTCTCTCTCTCTCCAGCCCAAGTCTTGCCCACTTAGCCTAATTAATTATAACTTCAGTCGCCCGAAATCAATCTTATTAACAGGTTGCAGTAACCCCGGAATTTTCCTTAACGAAAACTGGGGAAACTCTTTCGTAATTGGATCCCATAATTCAGCCCATCCAGTTTCATTTGATCCTACCAATTTCAACAACGCCTCATTCCCTTCGAATCTATCTTCTGCTTGATAGTAGGGGTAAGGATATGGTCAGCCCGTGTGCACCACAGCCGAGGGGTAAAGCTAGAATGGTCAAGGGGGGAATAACTCTCATTGTTGTTGTCACCACCATTTCACCCTGAGTGGCCACTGCCCAGATCCCGTCTACAATGCTAGCAGCTTCGGGTAACATTACGCTAGTCAGTATCTCTATCTGGCAATGGTCTCTAATTCCCTTCTTATTTTTCTAAACAAGTCTATCACACACAATTCATGGCTACCTGTTACATAAATGGGACTTACAGACGCACAAGTGCCCAGAGCATTATTCTCGCACTTCTGTGCTTCTTCCCTTGTCAATAATATAAATTTTGTCCTGGCTACGTTTAGAGCAAGGAATTCTGTCTCTACTTTGTACCTAGCTACCGCCTCTAACCTTGGGGTTGGTTTTGGGCAAGGAAGAGGCAGATTTAATACCTGGTAAACCTCGAAAGTACTGTCTCGGTTTAATACGGGAACTGACACTAGTAATTTACTTCTTTCTAACAGGGTAACACATCCCAAGGTACTATAATACTTCCATAATTGTTGGGTGGGGTCCGCCGGCAAACCAAGATGATTGGGGATTTTGGACTGTATTTCCAGCAGTACCGCCCTTAGTCGTTCTAGGTTTATTATACTCGGGTATAGGTGTCCCATAGACAGCATATCCAACTGTGCTCTCACATGTACTAACAGCAACGTTAACGTATGACTGGTTTGGCGCACCCTATTCACTATAGCTAACAGCTGGAGATTCTTTAGCAAGAAACCCTCCAGCTCCTGGTATTCAGTTGTTATAGTTGTGGTTACATTCGCCATCTCTTGCCTAAGATCATGTAGGTATGCAATTAACCAATTAATACCCTCTCTGTTCTTAGCCACTTCCGACCTAGTAACATTAAGTATCGATTCCTGCCTCTGCTCTACCTGCGTGAGTTTCCACTTGATCAACCTTATCTCATCTTCGGACACCGTGCCAAATAACACACTTAATGCCTTACCTATTATAGGTAACACTGTCCTCTTTTGTCTAGTTCTCAACAACTTAATTCCCTTTAAATAATCGCTCATATCCTCCCCCTAACTTATCTATCTCGACCCTGAACTGGGCTAGTAGCAATTCATACGGCAGTAAATCTATCACTAACGTGATTAACCACTTTGATCTAGTTATGATCCCCTCGCTCGTCTTCTCAAACACGGTATTTTCACTGTGCTCGCCAAAATCAGCATCACCAGCGCCCAGGGTCTTCTCTCGTCCATGACTGAAAGAGACGGAGAGAACAGTCTACCTTACATAATTATCTATTTATATTTTCCGTCAGACGACTGCATTGTGGAGGGACACATCCCAAGGCCAACCCACACCGCCACCAGCGCCGAGTCCGCGCAGGGGCCCTTCTACGCGGCCTGCGTAACGCCGATGGCAAATGCACAATCGTCCCCAGACTGTCACTCGTTCAACACAACCTCTGCACAGATTTCCTATTTAATCGGCCGACTCGAAAGGCGTTGCTCCTCGCAATCGCAGCTTCATTGACAACTCCTCCTCGTTATCAGGCGCTTGTTCAGTCTGCCATTGATTACGTAATTGAGCTAACGGAATCTTGTCGCCAGGATCCCAATTGCTCGATCCGTGTTCTTCTCCGCTATCACTAGGCTTAATATTTTCTTCCTCAGAGTGTCCAACCGGGGATCGAGTTATCTCCCTCAGCCGTTGAAGGGTAGTGGGACTAATTTCGACCTCCTCACTAGCTTCACTATCACCGTCTCTCAGGTGTATTTTATAATACACCGGGTCACCTATCTGGAAGGAAACCTCTTCCCTATTCTTATTTATCCTATCGTTTAGCTTATTCTGGGCTCTTCGAATTCTTCTCCTCACCTGTGTAAAGATTTTGTGCTGCAGCTCTAAAATTATCCTATGATGGTCCTCCCCTAAGTATTTCCTCCTAGGCCTTAATAGATTGTCTATGGGTAAGACCACGTCCCGGCCATATACCAGATAGTAGGGGGTCGTTTCGTTCACCGAGAATCTCACAGCTGCTAAGGCTTGGGTTAAAAACAGATCCCAATTCTCTCTATTATGCTCCTCTAATTTAGCCAGCACATCAGCAAGAGTCTGATGGAATCTCTCCACCTTAGTGTTACTCTGGGGATGGTATGGGGAAGTGGTTATGTGTTGAATATTTAGTTCTCCCAACGTCTCCCTCATAACCTGATTCACATTTTCCGAACCGTTATCCGTAACCAACTGTTCGGGAGCCCTATACCTGGGAAATATCTCGCCAAGTATTATCTCTGATACCGTTCGCGCCTTCTTATCAGGTATGGAGAATGCTTCAGGCCAACCTGTCAGCCAATCCACAAAACTTAATAAGTAACAATTCCCTCTATCAGTTGGCCCATAATGGCCTGAAATGTCTAAACTCATTTTCTGAAATGGGTAGTGGGGAATATCTGTCTCTAAATCCAGAGCAGCCCTACTTCCTCTACCCTGCACTTGGCACGTTACACATTTCTTTACATAATCCACAACATCATTAAACAACTTGGGCCAATAGTAATTTCTCATTATCAACCCATACGTCTTGTCAATCCCCATGTGTCCTGACTTTCCATGGCACTGTTCTAAGATCTCAGACCTCAACTTTTCGGGTATCACCATCTTCAAGCTTACCTCCTCATTCTTCCCGGAAAGGTAATACAACACATCACCCTGCAATACGTATCTGGAGGTATTTCCTACCTTTACTCTGGACCTGACGGCTGCTACGTCACTATCCCCTTCACTTTGTCTAACCATGTCTATCCAGTGGGGGTCCGTAATGGTCTCTGTTTTTCCCGCCTCCTGATCTTCCCAATTAGGTCTCCCTTCTAACCCATGTGAGTTAATTACATTAATCTGGAAGGCCTTATCGTCCACACCTGGCTCTAACTTGATGGACTCCGTTACCAACTGTTTCGGAATCCTCGATAGCAAATCAGCACAGGTGTTATCCCTCTCGGCTAGGTACTCTATTTTACAGTTGTACCCACTTACCTTCAGTGCCCACTGTTGGATCTTTTTATTCGTCCACTCTGCCTCTAACAGGTATTTGAGGGGCTGGTGGTCTGTCTTAATGGTGAATACTGCCCCACCCAGATAATAGTCCAACTTCTGCACAGCGTACAGGATGGCGAACGCCCCCTTCTCTATCACCGGCCATCTTTGTTGGGTCTCGGAAAGCCGATGAGAAAGGAAATATATTGTTACCTCTTCAGGCACCCCGGCGTGAGTACTGCTCCGATGCACCTATCACTAGCATCAGTGTACAGCACCATGGGCTTACCTAAGTCTGGGTACGCTAACAAGGGCACAACAGTCAGCTGGTCCTTTAAAGCCTCAAATGCACGCTGGAAATCCTCCGTCCACCTAAACCTGGCGTATTTCTTCGTCAGGGCTATCAGAGGACCCGCCAACCGGCTAAATGCGGGTATGAACCTCCTATAATATCCTATGGCTCCTATAAAGCCCCTAATCTCCCATACAGTTTTCGGTGCGGGCATGGCCCTTATTACATCTACCTTATCTAGGTTGGTCTTTATCCCGTCCTTATTTATCACGAACCCTAGGTATTTTGTCTCCTCTCTTAGAAACTGACATTTTGACTGCTTCAGTTTAAGCCATGCCTCCTTAGGCGGTCGAACAGGTGATTTTGAAAATACCATGATATTGTCTAGATATGCCATGGCAAACGTCTCCATGCCATTCAACACTATGGACATGAGCTGACTAAACACACCCGGGGCATTTGCCAACCCAAACTGCATAACCCTAAAATTGAAAAAACCCATGTGACCCTTGTTCAGGGTCACCTGCCAATAATCCGATCTCAAATACAAGGTAGAAAAGCACTTAGATTTCCCTAGGAGAGCCAAAATGTCATCAATCAGGGGAAGGGCACTGCTAGCAGTTTTGTAATCGCGTTCAGCTGGCGAAAGTCCACACAAAATCTGTGTCCGCCATCTTTCTTTTCAACTATCACGATAGGGAAGCTCCAGGGAGATTTGGATCTTTCAATTATCCCCGAGTCCATCTTCTCATTCACTGCCTCCTCTACTAATTTCGTTTTGTAGATTGGGGTTCTATATGGCCATAACTTGATAGGTGGGTGATCACCGGTGTCTATCCTCATCTCCACTGTCTCTGTTTGTCCTAGCTCCTTATCCGTCATTGCTATTACCTCCCGGTTTCTACTTAGCAAACCCCTTAATTCTCTTCTATAACATTCTGGGACTGTTATGTCCTCGTCCCTTAATTCGCTAATCTCTGTCGTGTTCCGAGACCTATCTTCGTTTCTTATCCTCACCTGTTCGACTTCTCTTACGGGGGGGCAAGCCCGTGCTAACTCTTCTCCTAGCTTTATTCTGACGGTTTTATTAGCCGAATTAGTCAGAAGCAGGGGGACGGTCCTTGATCCTTTCACTAATGAACTACATACTGTCACTTCTCCCTCATTATTATCATACCCGTCCGTATGGGTCACCTGATACAAGCCGTCATTCAGGGTTCCCTCTACTATAATTTCGCCTTCCCCAGATACAGTGGTTCTAGGGGGCAACTTTATATCTGCCTGGGCTACTACAGGTAGCTGCTTGTAATTGTCTTCCCCTAGCAGTATCTCTACCCCGTCCAAGGTCAGGGTGGCTGGGTCGAAACGGATCTGGGCCTTGTGTTGTTTAAGCCAGTCACTCCCCAGAATCAACTCGCCCCACAAGTCAGGCGCTACATATACTTTCATGATACCTCCCATCCTTGCTAATTGAAACGGCAACCATGTCATGCCATTTATCGTCATCCTACTGCTATCGGCCTGGGTTATGGATAAATCTACTGGCCTCAACTTTCCCCATCTCCCTAACTGTCTGTAGGTCCTCGAACTAACCATTGATACTGATGCTCCAGTATCAACCAGGGCCTAACCTTCCTGCCTCCCAGCAAGACATTGCAGGTGAGATCCGGCCCCTCCTTCAGCAAATGGTACACTCGAGTCTCCCTTCCATCTCCAAATTCTTTCCTATTCGCCTCCCTTCTGGACCACCGAGAGGCGGGAGCCAGCAACGGGGGTTCCTTATTTCTTCGAGGTCCCATTTCACGTCTGGGGGCCCCTCTGGCTGGGCTGGGATGTGGTTTGGATGACAGCGCCCTTCCACTCTGTACCTCCATTTCAGTCCTATCCCGACCGGTTCGTGTTGGGGGATTCCTTCCCATGTGAGGGCAGGTTCGCCTTATGTGGCCTGCGCCCCCACAATGCCAGCATCTTCTCCGCTGACAATCGGCCGAAAAATGACCAACCACTCCACACGTCCAACATCTCAGAAGTCTTGCTCGGACTGGGGCTACCCTGCCTCCTACTCCTTCACGGGTGACCCAGCGGCGTTTCCCGTGCTCTTTGCTTTCCTGGTGGGTGGTAATAGCGCGTTAGTCCGCTTAATGCCTAATTTACGGTCCCCTGCCGCCGTACACCACCGAGCTTTGTGCCCGTATTCGCCACAGGTCGTACAATTGGGTCCCAAAGACCTGGGGTATCCTCCCCAATTGGCTGGACAGTCCCGAGCCCTGTGTCCAGCGTATTTACACGTCCAGCACACTAGCCCATACCGGCCTGGCGTGGATTTATAGAATCCATGCCGCAAGTCCCATTGTCGTTTATTCGGATCTGCCTCCAATTCCCAATTTTCCTCTACTTCTTCTTCCGGGTCCCGTGCGGGAACCTGCTCCTTCTTTTTCATTATCTTGGTACCGCTGGGGTCCCTGGCTACACTCCCCCTTATTCTGTCCCAAAGTCGTTCACTGTTGCGAGCTGCTTCAACGGCCGCGGCCAAGGAGCTCAGTCCTTCCTTCGGGACGTCACCCCGCAGCTCCCTATCGCTCAACGCATCCATATATACGTTGACTAACAGAGCCTGTATCGGACCACTGTTTCGGGTCGCCGGCTCCGGGAAAGCCAGTGCCGCTAAGCCCGCTCTTCTTTCTCCCAGATCCTCCATGGCTTCCTTATCTCGCTGCCGAAGTCTGAACAACTTCCTAACTGCCTCAATGGCTGCGCGCTCACTGGCGTACTGTCGGACCAGGGCAGACTTCAGCTCTGTCCAAGTTAGGGCATAGTTCTCCCTATATAGCCCTCCGGCTTATTTGGACACTGGACCGGCCGCTGCTTCGTATGCCAGTAGGACCATCTCCTGGCCCGACAAGCCATACACCACTTGTTTCTTTTGGATCGACAGTATCCATTCCTACAGCTCTGTTGGGTCGCCCCTAAACGAGGGCAGTCTCATGCCTCCGATCAGTCTGCCGAACCCTATTGTAATTTAGGGAACTCCCGCTTCTCCCTGGTCGTCTCTGGCATCCGAACCTGCTACACTCATTCTAAGGCCGATCACTACTACCTTCCTCCTATTCAACAGGAGACAACAGAAAAGGAAAATTCGCCTCACACAAAATCGACACAAAAAAGGAAGAAGAAGAAGAAGAAGAAGAAGAACAGGAAAACGAACAGCAGAGAAAGGTAAGTCACCTTTTTGACCCTCGGTTTGCTTGTCGCATGCAAGTCTGCCAGTGTACAGTTGTCGTGTTCGATTTCTTCAACATTGCATACTGTTGAAGTGTTATTTTTATCGCCTCAAGTCTCTTTTACATCTTTTCAGAGATTACCCAGCATTACACCGCCGCATAGGAGGATTTAAAATAAATAGCATTTCAAAATGCTTTTCTTTGTTTTTAATGAAGATTATTTGTTTCTGTATCGACTAAATATCACACAATACATGGCCCGAGAGCCATTCAAATTGAGGGTTGCAGTAGACATGCTAATGATGAATGAATTACGTGTTATACATGGAAGAGAAGGTGGTAACTTTGTGGAAGCACAAAGTTTACAATAAGGCTTAAGATACTACGACCCTGGATAACAGAATGTCTACAAATTATTCAAGAGTAAAACAATGGTAAAGAGGGAACACAAGTTGAGAGCAGGGGTTAAAAGAAAATACGTCATCTCAATTTCAGCTCACTAATATTCGAAATAGCGATCATCCTTCTGATCTGCGTATCAAAGTAATGCAACCAAGATGAGCCAATTTTGGATAATCTCCTCGAAGAGGAAGAGGAGATTTGAAGCGACAGAAAGGTGGTTATACTGAAAATACCATGTGAGCAACGACAAACTTTTAGAGAAAACGGAAGTAAAAAGGACATTTGTACTTAACACCAAGAAGAAAGAGTTAATATTCTAGGGTAAATAATTAGGAAAGAGGGCTTGGAAAATTTGATACTCACAGGACAGATTGAAAGCAAGAGGGTCAAAGGAAAACAATGCTATAGAGGGCTTAGGAGAGATTTAAAAAAATGATAAAATATAAAACTACAAAATCATGAAATTGTGGAGAGCCATGATCGCCAATGTCCTGAAGGGACACGCCATGTAGAAGAAAAAGAAGGACACAGATAAAATATTAGTGACAGATGGTGATCTACCTCATGCACATCAATCAAATAATTACGATTGCCCACAAGGATTATGTAGACACCAACTCGTTACATCCGGTCCTGCTGTTGAGGTTTTTGAAATAAGTAATTTTTGAGACGGTGAAGTTGCTACCTTCACACCAAACCGATTTTGAATTCAGAGCTGTACTTCTAGACTGCATGCCAACCAAAGAGAGTGCTTCATACAATCAAGTGGATAGATCATAAATCCCGTGCCGACGATTATCTTTACTGAAAATATCAAATCTAAGATTAAAAGTATTATGTATTTGCAAACTTGTTTCATAACCCCAGTTCATTTACTATAAATAAATCCGATAATTCACTAATGTTGTAATGGCAACACATACACTGCCGTCATAACAGTGGTGTTCCTAGGGCAAGGCAGATAGGCGGTGCCAATCCTTCAGGCTGATTTTTGAATACAGTTTTCCATCATTTGGATGATTGCGCAAGACAAGGGAGCCCATCCAGCCCTGCTATTGAAACCATAGGATTGATTCATACTATTCCTAAGATTATGTGTACAAAAGCGAATGCAAGAGCTTCAGCTAGAATTTGAAGTCAGCACACCAAACCTCATGTACATATGGTGATTTTCTAAGCATAGCTTAGATGTGGCACAAGGCCGAAAGTATAGGGCACCCAGTGAAGTTCGAATTCACTTATAAGTAGAAATTGATCTAGAGAGACAAACTTGCTAACCATAACACCACGTTGAAGCGCCTTATGGTGATTTTCTAAACGTAGTTTAAATTCTGCCTATATTTCTGAAATGAGATATTATGTACACTGTTTACATTATCCGTACTATTTTCCTCATCTTTCATCAGAAGCCTTCTTCACAGAGATATGTATCCTTAAGGACATATGGCACAGTGGATAAATGCGTTGGTTAGATCCAGTGACAGGACCCAGAGTTGTGAGTTCAATACCTGACTAAGGCAGTGGAGAACTTGGAGAGGTGAATTAACAGGAGATAACTGACACCCATTAGACATGGCACGTGAGCGAAATAAAGGGACCAGTTCGTCATTCCAACCACCTGAAGAAGGCCGGTGCGTACAACGGCCGAAACCTTGTGATAAATATGGCAAGAAAGATTAGGACAATAGCCCGAATAATGTAAATAGCGTAGTTTAGATGTAGCACAATCTAAAGGTGTGGAGCACCCAATGAAGATCAAACACAACCATTGAGTAGTGTCATTGAGAAATCAGGACGCTCGGCGAAATGCTTAGGTTTTGTGGAAACAGATGTCATCAAAAAGAAAGAGAGGAAGTACAAATCCAGTAAATGAATACATCAGAAATAGGTAAAAAAATACTAAACATCCAAACTTTATGACAGGATAGGGAGACGATAATTGGATTGGTAGAGGGGCTTCTGATATCACGTGTCCGTTGGTCACGTGTGAATTAAACCCTTACAAAACCTTCTCTTTGAGAGTTTGATTTCATTCGTTGAACAGTTAGCATCGTCCCAATTTCCTGAAGCCCACACACGCGGAGAACATTAGCTTAAGAAGGTGCGACAAGTCACTCTCCTGGAAGTTAGCATCGGTTGAAAGCAGAAAAGGGCCTCTCTGACATTTAAGAGAGACCAGTTTCGCTTTGGAGGCAATAAACTTAACAAGCCATTCCTTACACCAGTGTTCTACACATGTTAATATCACGGAAGGGATTCGTAGATTTTAATTTTGGATCAGACATAATTTCTCATTACTCAAAAAAAAACCCAAAAAACACAATGAAAAAAGATGTCGGCAGATATGGAATTTTGGGCAAATATCGGACTTAGAGAAAATCCGAACGAGAGGATACGCATTCTTTAAGAGAGTAATTGAAGAGTAGGGAGACACTAATTGGATGGGAGGAGGAGGCTTCAGACATCACGTGTCTGTTGGTCACGTGTGAATTCAGCCTTTTTTTTTTTTTACAAAACTGGCTTTTAAGGGGCTGGCTTTTATTTGTTGAACGGTTGACATCTTCCTAATTTCATGAAGTCCACACACGTCGAGAACGGACATTGTGCTCACTGCTTTTTGCCGAGTTGAAAAGAGACCTTTGTCCCCAACTTTGGCGAGGCACTTTATTTCACCTTATTATGAAAACCAGAGATTTGTGTTTATCTTTTTATGTACCTCGGTTCAGACATGATTGTTCTTGCAGCAATGCGTACATTCACCTGTTCTGGGACACGTGCAGATCGTTGTAACATTATTGTGTAATATAATACGTACTTATTAAATGAGTTTAATCGTGTACGGGTGTTTATCTCGTCTTTCATTTACGTTTATTCAGTATTAGTGTATCAATAGATACGGTCATTGATTCCTTCTGTCTTGAGGGACAATGAGAGTTATGTCGTGGGTCCATTCATCTATCGTTGGCGTCTGAGAGTCCTCTTCGCCTCCCATTGATCCTCTGTCTCATTTTCTCATCCAGCTGCGTGCTCTTCTCAATAGCCTCTATCCATCTGCTCCGATATCCAGAAACGGCTTTCCACCCAGCTGGATCAATATCACCTGACTTCATGACGCGAAGGAGTGGTCTTCCTGCACGTCTGGAACTTTTAGCCAATTTGCATATCCTTTGGGATGCGACCATCTGCCGGGCCAACGCAGGCGCCTCTGAGTGACCAACTCAAACATACTTGGTATGCCCACCTGTGCCAAGATGGATTTGTTGGGCACGTAACCATGCTGTGTAATGCCTAGTATCCGTTGGAGACAGCGCGTGTGAAAGGCGATAGCCTGCGTTCTTCGTAGCAGTACAGTGTCCAGGACTCGCTTCTATAGAGCAGTGCATCCAACACACTTCTGTATACTTTCATCTTGGTATGCACACTATGTAGATACACTAATGCTAATATTAGTACCTGCTGAGTGGGAAAAGATTAAATATCTTTCCTAGCTCCAGACTGCCGGTAGATGACAAATAAAAGGATACTAATAACAGAATAGTGTCTTCCCTGAAGTGTTTTGGATCAGTCATCAAGTGAACAAGAGGAGAATTCAGAGATATGAACCAAAAATTAAGTAAAGCGATGACGATGCATAGGGTTCCACACCAGAAAGGCGAAGTCGACAGGCTGTATCTTTTGACAGAAAACGAACACGACGTGGATTCGTCAGGATTTGGATGGCGTCGTGTATAATGAACAAGAGCAAGGAATGGCTATTATGACAGTGAAAGACTACGACAGTGAAAGGATATTTAAGACAGTGAAAGACTAGTTACGACAGTGAAAAACTATTTACGACAGTGATAGACTAGTTAAGACAGTAAAGGCTTCATTACAACAGACAGAAGACGAAACAAGAAATCAGGAAAATCAAAAGAGAAAAACACAAAAATGCGTTGCATTGGTTGATTTTACGATATGTCAACACCAGTCGAAAGTTGTTCTTTTGAGTGGAGTCAATAAGCATATACTTGGTTCGCATGTAGGTAAATACTGGTCATTTATATTTGGTCTGTACGCATTTGGTTTGGGGATATGTAAATATTGGTCGTTTATATTTGAGTCTATAAGCATTGACTTGGTTCGGGAATAGGTAAATATCGGGTCGTCTATATTTGATTATATAATCATTTACTTCATTCCGGATTGGATAATTATTGTTTACTTATAGTTGACTCTATAAGCATTTACTTTGCGAGAGTTCTTGCACTTCTACGGTTTATAATTGGCTTCACCGACAGGGTAGCTAAAATGGAAGAGAAAAATAATTATATGTACATTTCAAGAATCAATCTGAGGAAGTAGCAGACAGATTGCTACGTTCTGAAAATCACAAGTGAGAAACTATGTCGCTATTGATAGAAACCCTAAAACTGCTCTCAGGAAATAACGTCGTAAAGCTCTATTATAGATTGAACACAGGAGTATAGGAAACGTGGAAAATGTAGAATTAATGTTTAAATACTCAATGTTGCAATAGGGTAGGTCGATTTTGGAACCGTGGTATTGCATTCAATTTGAAAGTTGGGGTTTGACATGTTAAATAAGAACACAAAATATTTTTTATCCAAATCATTACCGTTTTTTAAGACGAGAGTTTAAATATAAAGTTTAAGTTCAAATTCGTAAAGTTGGAAATTCATCCCGGTGATCAACTTATGGAATAAACTTATAAAATTTATATATAATTTAAACTTCACAAATTGTATATGAACAAGATGTAGGGCATAAGCACATTATAACTAAGTGATTGTGCCATCAAATATAAGCTTCATTTACTTCAAAGGGTAATTATCCTGAACAATTTAGTTATATTATGATGCATTAGTTTCAATGCCTTGCACGGTGGAGTAATGGATAGCCGAGTTCGAATTTAAGTCGAATCCATTACATTCATTTACGTACTAATACCCATGGGAAAGGTATGAATCCTCTTCTAAGCTATGAGTAAATAGCAGAACAGACCGTTATCCATTACACCATCCGCACACCCACGTTTACAGCGCCTGGTATACATCAGCTTGATGGGGAAAGGCTTGGATTCTAAGAATAATAGAGCGAAAATGAACGCAACAGGCTAAACTGGAATTTGAACCCGGCTCTTTGTCAAATTATACACAAATAATATTAATATAAAGAGGTTACCACCATCTGGAATATCAAACTGATTGAGAGATCCAGGTAAACCAACAATATATACTTATAAAATCTCATGTTGAAAGCACATCGCTTCTGACAGATGGTGCAGCGCCAGTCGAAAAAAGCACATATTTGGAAACGTTTGACATAAAAAGCCATCAAATTACATTGCATTTTTTTTGTATGGCTTATCAACATTTTGCAGGTTATTTAAAGCCAGAATATATTTTTGGATTGTAAGATTTTTTAGATAATGATTTACTTATACAAGTCAGACTTAGATGGCAACTGGTCTACCACAGAAAGAAATGGCAACCCACTGCGGAAAAAAAATCTGCCTTGTCAGTCATGTATCGAAAGATACATGATTGCCTAAGCGCGTATCACTCATGGCACATAACTGAGTTTTAATGCGATTCCCGATAAACAAAGCAAATTTAAAACATTTTATCTTGTAATTTGTGCCCAGCAGTATTATTATGTTATATGCATTTTTATCCATTTCTGTCTTCATTAATTATGATCTAACACATCTTATCCATTGAGTAGACTTTTTTGTCATCTTTTACAATTTTTTGTACATTATTTACTTATCGAATACAGTAAAAAAATGCATATTTTGCTTGTGGCGATTAGAATTCTGGTTTGAATACATTTTCCATTTAATCTATTTAATGAAAACTATATAAACTTTCTTTGGATTTATTCTTGAAATAGTAAAATTTTGAAGTGAGTTTGTACGCAAAAATCTGAGGAAATTATGTATTTCGGAACATTTTCCAGACGATATTTAAAACTATATGCTCAAAAATTAGTAAAATCTATGAATATAATTTTTGGTGTCAAATGTTGATTTTCCAATAACTGAAAAATCGAGCTGCCCTCATGTAGAAAATTATCTTTGAAAGTGTACAAAAATAGGCGCGATTGGGTAGGAACAATGATCCACTAGGAATTGTGTAAGCGACTGTATTTTGATCATACAGAACAATGATTATATAGAATTTGTCCTATAGAATTAAAGAATAAAGTCCTTGGGGAGCAAACGGATCACCCAATCTCAGCAGGATGATTTGATTTATTTGTTAAAAACAAAAATAAGAAATATCATCACGCATTTTGGATTTCGCAATTTCAGCAAATGACATTAAATCGGAGAGCAAGTAAAAAGATGGATAAACATTCCCGTCTCGTTGTCAAGGAACTGGGAAAAGCTGAAATGACAGTCGTGCTAGTCGTATTTGGAGTACCAGCAATAGTTACTAAGAACTGGTATTCTAAAGGAAATGGAATTCAGAGAAAGGTTTTGGACCGTTTAAATAACAGCAGTGCTGAAGAGGAAAACTTGTCAAAAGTGCTGGCCAACTGAGGAGATTTAGTATCACTAAATCCCAGTATAAGTGAAGAGTTGCAGCAGTTGTGAACAGTCAGTCATCGAAATACTACAACTATTATTATACTATTAGTGCTAATAATAATATTATAATAATAGTAAAGATAAGAAATTCAGGAAGTGTATGCTTATTGACATAGCAGTACCATCTGAGAGAAACACCTCCATGAACATTATCGAGAAATTGTCCAAGGGTTCCCAGGATGTGGGAAATGAAGACTGAGACTGCACCAATAGTAATCGGAACTCCATGCCTCGTGAGAACAGGAATTGACATTTTTACTAAGAGTGTCCGGGGTAAAATCAACATACAAGTTGCCCTGAAGACCGCCCTACTAAAAACATCACATGTACTAAGAAAAGTGGTATCACTTAAATGACAATTCTTCTATCGGGCCTAAGCACCATAGTTTGAACCCGCCTCTACAGGACACAAAGCAGGAAACATAACATACACAAATAATATTAATATAAAGAGGTTACCACCATCTGGAATATCAAACTGATTGAGAGATCCAGGTAAACCAACAATATATACTTATAAAATCTCATGTTGAAAGCACATCGCTTCTGACAGATGGTGCAGCGCCAGTCGAAAAAAGCACATATTTGGAAACGTTTGACAAATACAAAGCCATCAAATTACATTGCATTTTTTTTGTATGGCTTATCAACTTTTTGCAGGTTATTTAAAGCCAGAATATATTTTTGGATTGTAAGATTTTTTAGATAATGATTTACTTATACAAGTCATACTACTTAACCCACAGCTGGGGGAGAAGAGGCGAATTCGTACTTTTCCCAAGAATATTTGCGCGTAAGTGAATATAACGAAACCGACTGAAATTGGAACTCGGCTCTCCGATTTCCAATTCCTTTATCCATTACACCATCCGGACAAAGGTATGAAAGGTATGAATCCTCTTCTAAGCTATGAGTAAATAGCAGAACAGACCTTTATCCATTACACCATCCGTACACCCACATTTACAGCACCTGGTATACATCAGCTTGGTGGGGAAAGGCTTGGATTCTAAGAATAATAGAGCGAAAATGAACGCAACAGGCTACATTGGAATTTGAACCCGGCTCTAGCGATTTCATTTCCCGGACTGCCAACCGTTGCGCTATCCAACCAGATATTATTAAACTGAAAACTCAGTGAACGAGAAAAAAATGGAGGAAAGAAAAGAAACAAATTACATAAGAAATAGAGGGGGAAAACGTCAATGTTCTCTGCTTAGGGTTTGTTCCGCTTCAACTTTTGCTCAAGGCGGAAACTAGGATATGACTTCCGTTTTTTTTTTTTTGTTAGTTTTCGTTTTTGTTTATTTTTTTTGTCTCCTACGTGCTATTGTTTATTATTAATTTTCTTCTAGTGACAATACCTTATGACGTCAGATAAGGCTTCGCCGGAAATGCGTTATAGACACCGGATATCATACAGTCAAACGAACACACATTGATACAATATATGTCTGTGTTTTATTTTGAACATTGTGATGTGTATGAATAGAAGTATGGAAATTGCCTCGAACAAAACCAGATGCCGCAAACTGTCTACTCATAAATCAAGAATCATGTGATTGCAAATCTGCTTCAAAACTTTTTTTTTTCATTTTGTTACTTAGTCTAGGAAAATAATTTACGTGATTCCTGTACAGGTTAATTTACAATCCTACTTATCCGTTTCTAATACCATGAATTAGGATTTATAAATAAATAAGAAATTACGTGATTTATTAATAACTAGGAAATGTGTAGCGTCAAAAATGACAACAGTTTTAATAGTGAGATGCAATGAAACAAAAGTCTTGAAACAATGTATTGAGATTCGATAAACCAGAGATAAAGAATTCAAAACTAAAATAGATTCCAAAGAACAGTTTAATTAATCCGTCCGCTTTATATTTTTTAAACGTTCAGTGGTATCTATAAATCATTAATTACACCTGATATTATATTAATCGCTTTTTGCTCACTATATTTTCATTGTAAAATATTTATATGTTTAATATAACAGTGAAATAGAAATATCTCTCGGAAGAAAAAGATTAGCAACAGTACGACAAAGCCGGCGACGACAAAGCCGGCGACGACAAAGCTTATTTCCACATTTAGCACTCTGCATTATTAATATTACTTTCACTTTCCACTGCATTCTTTTTCAAGGCCTCCTTATTCTTATTATTAATTGCACTCAAAGTTGTTTTCTGTTACCATAGAAGAACGCAAATGTTAAATTCAAACACTATTGTTCAGGCATCAGAATCACCTTCAGCGGCAAGATAAACTTTTTGTACAGCAAATGAAGTCACATACCGAGTGAAGAACAAGTTGAAACAAGACTATCAATCAATAGAGAAAGGTACCTGAGTGTCTTACATACATAAGATTTCAATTTAAAAACGTAAGAAAAAAAGAACTGAATAATTAAATTGGTTCGTTTTGCCTGGGAACTAATTTTGTCTAAATGCAGATAAATATTTGATTTGTATAGATTATTATAACGACTAAAGAAATTAATCACTCCTAAGTTTAATAACTTAAGTTGATTTACCGGCATTCCCACTACAGATGTGACAGGAAATATATAAATAAATTATTATATAGTTTGATTATTAATCATATTAGTAATTATATTAATTATAATTATATTATTAATTATATTAATAATTATAATTTATTAATTATAACTTATTAATAAATAGAAAATTACAGGATTTATGTATAAATAATGACAACTAGTTGACTGATCCGCTTGTAATATCTACAGAATCACATTTCAAAAGTTTATTTTTATTAATAAGCAGATGTTGAGGCAAGCTGTGTTATAAAAGGTAGAATTTATTAAATTGATATGTTAAAAATGAATTTCGGGCGAGTGATTTTAGACAAAAAATGTATACATAGAAATTAAATAGAAATCATTTTTACTATAATAAAGCATCGAAATTGGTTTTAATTCAGAAGAGAATTTTGGTATCATTGCAATATACATTAAATGGATTTTACTACAGAAGGAATCATAAAATGTCAATGTATTTTATTTCAAAGGTATTTAAATAAAGATATAACTTGGAGATGTAGACAGATTTAAAGAGAAATGAATAGATAGATAGATAGATAGATAGATAGATAAATAGATAGATAGATAGATAGATAGATAGATAGATAGATAGATAGATAAAGACACTGTGTCAGATAGATAGCTAGATAAATAGATAGATATATAGATAGATAGATAAACACTCTTTGACAGACAGACAGACAGATAGATAGATAGATAGATAGATAGATAGATAGATAGATAGATAGATAAAGACACTGTGTCAGATAGATAGATAGATAGATAGGATAGATAAACACTCTTTGACAGATAGATAGATAGATAGATAGATAGATAGATAGATAGATAGATAGATAAAGACACTGTGACAGATAGATAGATAGATAGATAGATAGATAGATAGATAGATAGATAGATGGATAGATAGATAGATACACTGTGACAGATACATAGATAGATAGATAGAAAGATAGATAGATAGATATGAAATAGAAAGAAAGAAAGAAAGAAACGTTCCACAAATATAGGGGAGAGGAATTATAGTGTCAGAACAGTAATGCCAAGGCAAAATTCTATCCGACTTTATCTTGGAAAAACTTCGATTAAATACGTTTCCGATATTTCCAGTTTAGAAAGAGGAAAAAATGAACCGGTAAAATCTTGACAGGAGTTCTTTTATTATTTATATTCGTTTGCATATTTTGTGCGTCTACGCTTTTGCATAAATTTTTCTCAAAATCGCGATGTCGGTTGTTTGCCCCCTAAAAATCCGCTCCAATTCAACATTTCAAATTGTAAGCCACACATTCTTCTACAAACCATAATATGTTTAGACCGTGTAACCAGGTGTTGGTAGTGGTAGATGTTATTTTCCTTTGGTAAAGGTAGGATCGACTCCGGCCAGTTACATGGTGTCGTCAACGTTTTCCTCGTCCGCATTGTTGAAAATTATTCGGAAAAGGTGTTTGACGAAGGTGTAAAAAGTAAGCTGACGATGAAGGATTGAAGTTGGAACTGTGAAACCTTGCATGCATTAATTTCAACTATTCTTATCAATAACTGTATGGGGTTAACTCTACTTATTTTCCTGAAACCGCTGCTAGGGGAAGCTCTCCGGCACTACAATTACTCTTTTCGCAGCCTCTTCTTATTTTTTCCGCTTCCACGTCAATATGTAACTCTCTTGCAGGAAAACGCGTTTCCCATGGGAAACGCATGAACAAACCACACACACACACACACACACACACACACACACACACACAACACACGTACGTACGCATATTCACTCACTTCTCATCCTTTGAACCAAAAATATTTTCACATTCTTTTGATACACGCATCATTGTCTTTGTCACTTGTATACCTTTCTTGTTAATACATTATCATTTGTTTCTACATATACTGGTTCTTGTTTATTTTTATCATATCTTGGTGGACACACATGCAAGTCCGCCATTTTTGTTGTGGGTATAGGTGTTTTTCCCAATTCAAAAACCGACATTACTAAGGGCCCGCAACAACTGCACTGTTTCTTTCCAGGTAAACTGACACCTGACTGTGCAAAGAGGACTGTTCATCCTGTTGGTCAAAATGTCATCAACAGCAGTTATTACGTTATCACCACTGCGATACTGGTTGCCACCCAAGTGTTTTCTTTTATGTTGGGCAACAGATGATAGTCAAATCAGGAGATTAGGGAGGGTGTTCAGCCACTTAAGCCCAAGACACACACAGTAAACATGGAACCCAAGAACTCGTGTGTTGGAAAATTTCCCTGATCAAAAAAAAGACACCTTTCGTCAATTTTCCTGGGTGCTTGGTTTTGATAGCATTTCATAACTGCCTCTGCAATTTGACATAGTACTCTCCATCGATGGTGTGTCCCTTTTGAAGATAGTCAATAAACATGATGTCTTTTGCATCTCAAAACAAAAAGAGGCCATCACCTTCGCTACCAATGAAAATACCTTAGCCTTCTTTGGCGCAGGTGTTTCTACTGTATGTCTCTGGCTCAGAGTGTTGAACCAATACTCATCATGGGTTAGGAAACGTTCAACAAAACCAGCTGAATCTGCCTCAAAAAATGTCAGATTTTCCTATGCTATGATCAGCCTAGTGTGCCTTCCATCATGTGTAAGAAGACATGGCACCCCACGAGCAGAGATACCGGTTCATTATGCCGAATATTTCCAATTCTCTCATGTGATCCGGTCCTCAGGGTCGAAGGACGACGTTTTAACCACGGGGCTAAATCTGTGCTGATCAATACTGACGCTGGTCCAAGCTGGTTGTTGGTCGCTGGCCGCTTCTATACACACCAACTCTGCCCACGTTGTGTTCTCGATCTCAGAGCAGTGGAAGATCAAATATCGTAGCAATCTCAACGCTGGTTCAAGCCGTGGCGCGTGCTATATTAAGGAAGAAAAATATCTTCACGACGAAAAATAAAATGAAAATTTCATGAGGTTATTCTTCAGTTAGTTTAATGGTACAAAAAAAAATTAAACCTCACCAATCTCTATAGTGACACTGTGTTTCGCCTAATAATTTGGGTTCAATGATCTTTAGAATCAGGAAATCTAGTGGCAGCTGACGCGGATTCCAGAGGCAGTCGATGCGGGTTCTCAGCCCAAGTCTTCGAATTCTCATAGCTATCTGCTTATGTGCACTCCGGCCCAAAATTTTCGTGGGGCCGAAGTGTTCTTGGGATTCGTTGATTCTTCAATTTTCACATTATTCTAATAAGAATACTTTGCTTCTTACTTCTGCTTTCTTAATCAACTTTCCGAACTTTGAGAAGTGCCCACCTTCTTGGGAGTAGTTACAGGGATTGCTCCTTCCCTAACTCCGGCCTGCTTCAGTTCACATCTCGAACCATTCCACACAGACGGCGTTAAATCCTCCTTCTTCCATATCACCAATCAGGTGACAATTCTAATTTTAAAATCGTGTGGACGAAAGGGCTTAGCTCACGCCAATCATTCATTTGAAGTCTCCTGCCTCGTCCAGATAGAGATAAAATTATCTCTCCATTCTTGGACTTATTTATGTCCATCGAAAACACAAACCAGATCACCCTCACGGCAATTACAGGATCTGTTTTCATAATTTCAACCCTAAGAAAGGACTTCGTTCTGTGTTTTCATTTCCCAATTTCGTCAACAAAAAATATATTTGCTGGCCTAAATTCTCAAGGAAGAGATAAAATGGTTCTCCAAATTTGTTTTCGTTCGCATGCCAGACTATCATTAGTTAAGAAAAATAAACTTTAGGAACGAATAAATGCATTCACTTTCTCCCCCCTCTCTCTCTCTCTCTCTATCTATCTATCTATCTATCTATCTATCTATCTATCTATCTATCTTCCAGGTTACATTCTATTTTGGGCATAAACCATTTCTGCTCAGAATCAATATTTAACCGACTAATGGTCTCAATGTCACACATGCAATATTTTACAGCTCTAACCTCGCTCCTTCATAGTTCGCCTATGAACTTTTCATCCCACCCTCATATATCGAAAGACTTGATCAAAAGACTGTCTAGCTGATCCGATCTTATCACATGCTAGATTCGTTGGCGACTTCAAACATAAGTGGCGCTTGGTAACATGTGTGAACGGTGTTTATTGCGACATTATTACAAATCGTATAATATTAGAAAAAATAAAAGGTAAAAATATGCCGAAATTGAATTTGAGCGACAGGAAAAATAAGATTGACTGGTGATCGCATACGGCTAATTAGCTCAAAGCGGTCGAAAATACAACACAGATAGATTCTAGAAAGTGTCGTCAATGATTTCAGAAATTTTGCACAACTACACTAGCTAGCAAACACTTCGGCAATTCGCCTTCTCTCTCGATCCTTTCACCCAGTATCGTTTTAATGGCGGAGGGAGACTCATTCAGACTTTCTTTGGCGAGTGGGAAAACATTAACTAATCACTAATCAATCAAAATACTCTTTAGAATTGACAACAGAAAATTCAGATGAAATAATTAATTATTAAATACCAGCAGCGATAATCTGGTTTCTCTCATGATCATAAAAAAACTACTACCTACTCAGCTAGTTGTTTGGAAAATATTGCACTGAATTTGAGCCAGGATGATTTCTGGTAACATCTGTCATCTGAACTGCCTGTCAATCATCCTGATATTTCTTCTTGGCTTAAAGCCAATATAAATATAAATAATATATACATCTATAATTTGCTATCCCTTTTAGTTGTTTAATCTTCAAAAGATATGGTGCCTGTTATTTGGTTCTTAGGTTCTTTGTTTCAGCTTCTGTAGAGATAATCCACGAGGTTTAAGCAATATTGGTTCACTCTGAGATCTGCACGCTTCATTTGCTCGAACCTATTTTAACCATTGATCTGAGAAAGCGGTTGTACACAACTGACCGTTTAGATATTTATAAAGAATTTTGACGCCATACAATGACTCCCATTAGAAAAACTTGATCTGATGAGGCTATTTAAAAACATGATCCATGTTTTGTGGATAATGTTTTGGATTTGTGACGATTTGCAGTGTTGTGCGAACTACAACTATGGCAGTTTATTTGCAGTTCAATTTCCTTATCTCCTTTATTAAATTTGTTATCACAGATACGAGACAAGTCAAATACCTCAGTGTTAGTATTTACTAACTCAACATCGTAATTTTTTATGGCGGATTCAGGGTAGGCGCCATTATTGCTTTCATTCCAATTCCTGAT
This sequence comes from Acanthosepion esculentum, assembly GCA_964036315.1. Lineage (NCBI taxonomy): Eukaryota > Metazoa > Mollusca > Cephalopoda > Sepiida > Sepiidae > Acanthosepion > Acanthosepion esculentum. Next base: position 59,023,795 of record OZ038497.1, read on the forward strand.
CATATATTCTGTTTGTTTGTTTTTTTTGTTTTTTTTTTTTGTGTGTTAATACAAAGAAATTAATTCTTACTATCTAAAATAAGTTCCGACTTTAAATAATGCCAAAAGGGTTGTTAAACCGTAAAAGGACAAATCAATCGACTTTTTTTAGAAAGGTTTATCTTCGATCCTATTAGAATACTGGATACAGTATTTATATCTATGAATACATATGTCCTCGGAATATTTTGGTTCTCTTCCTTACAGTTTTCCGGCCACTGTCACTGAGCGTACAGGGAAATCGTCATCCTTACTCTTATGGCATCTTTCTGGAATTTTTTTCCCACGAAATTTGACTTTCGCAGACACCATAGCTCGGGAATCAGGGCTGGGCATTGGGGATCTGGGGACAGCAATAGAGAACCGTACAGTGTGGACAGGGATTGTCAATATAGTTCCGACCAATAGGGAGATCGAAGGATGATGATAATATTGGATTTCGGGGGAGACACTGTTTACTATTAATAAATTCGTTTGGGATATGGTAGAAAATTAATTTACCAAGATTCATTCGAAAATCCAAAGAATGGTCCGTAATATTACCGGTCCTAACCTAGCATTATCAACTTTAGTCACATTCCCACCACCGTGACCTGACTTCCTGTATCTTTTATGTAAGTATTTCTACGTTAATGGATGTAATGAGTTCTCCTCCGTGATATCTGCGCCGCATTAAGCGTCACTGGCAACTAGGTCTCATCGTTTTACTATTGAAATATCGAGATTAATCCGTAAGTTCTATTCTAATAGTTCCTTTTCTCGCACTTATCACCATCTCACTTCTCAAATTAGGCCACCATCTTCTGCCTTGCTGAATTCTGTCCTTTCATTGACATTTCTTTTTACTAAAGTCTTCTCATTTTCTTTCACACTCAGTAACACCTTCGCTTCTTAGTGTCATTAACGATTCCCTTAGAGCAAAATGATTTTTAAATATTAAAAAAATGAGGCTGCCTTTTAAATGATATTATAGAAATTCACTGCAATTTTTTTTAACTTCATAGCACATGCTTCCACTATAATGAGTTGAATAATGGAATATATTGCAAATAAAGATGAAATGGTATAGACACGTTATAAGGGTCAAGAATCCATCAAATGGCATCCTACAATGTGTCACCTTAGGAAAAAGCAGATTGATGAAAAATGGGTTGAAGATATGTAGGCGTTGACTGGAAGTTCCTTGACAGAGATTCTGACATTTGCACAGAGTGAGATAGTTAGGGGCTCAGCTTGATAACGATCCTTCTACCCTACTCGATCATGGGACTGATGACGATGATATTCCTCATCCACACGTATTAAGTATATACCTTTAGAATGCGCAGGGAATTCCATTCCACGGCGATGTTGTTACATGCAAGTATTTAAATAACGATCACTTCTGAAATTTCCGGTAAGGAGGAGGAGGTTACACTTGGCAGCATTTTAAGATATAATTCATTCGCAACGGGTACATTTGTTTTTAAATATTTAAACAATAATGCCTTCGGGCAGATAAAAAGATAAAACAAAACAGACTTGCAGTAAAGATTTGCTTAGATCATTTTTTTTTTCTTTACGGATTTTTTTTTTTTTTGCAGATATATTTTGCTTTTTCTAAAAAATGATATTTTGAGGCTTGCTTCTTTTCGAAACAAAGTGAAAGTAAATTTTAAAATGGAATACAAAGGGGTGTCTGTAAAATGGAAGTTCCATTTATAATGTCAAAATGGAACCAGAAATCGAGTTCATCGTCTCAGACAAAAAGTACAATTGTGATTTATTTTTATCACTTTTTGACTTTAGTATTTTAAAATTATAGATATTATGGAATAATGAAAAAGATCTGCTAATTATATAAAAATAAACTCAAATTAAAAGATCAGGATATTTATTAGATAGTAACCCAGAAGCCGCCCTTCGGGTGTACTTTAGGCTTCTGGGTCTTCAGACTTTTACTTTCAGCGTCGTATGTACGGAAATGTTATAAGAAATTAGAAATAATAAAATTATTTGATCTTTATTCAACACCTTAATTCGGCATAATCTTTCTTCGTATACGCAACAGATCTCCGTAGTTTGTTTACAATTTATATTTTCTTTTAAAATCACCATTTTTATGGTCCCTTCACAAAACGTCACCCTTAAATGACATTATGGAACCTGAACTATGTAATATTTCGAATACGTCACAATACGCGTGCTAGATAAAGGAAAAACACATATGAGCAACGTACCGTGCCCCGCGAAAGTTTTAATTACGGTTTTATTAGACGATATCAATTGCAATTGCGACTAAAAACACAATTACACTTATACCTTTACTAAATAACTGTTTTTTAATCCTTTCATTCTGTTGATATTTAAATTTAGCTTTAAATGCTTAATCTATTTAATTTATTTATTTTTTTTAATCGAGTGTAACTACAGTAGTTAGTACCTGTTACTTCTAGTTGATTATGATTCGCCGAGATCTTAAAACGGACGGACGGACGGACGGA
>OZ038497.1:59031316-59076316 GCA_964036315.1 Acanthosepion esculentum
GTTACTTAACAGTTCGAATGGATCGATTTACATATCACAATACAATCTCTGCAAAGTTACTTTTTACAACATCCTTGTACTCCAGTGACTGCTGATGCTGTAATTAGTTTCTTTGCTAGTACTAACTAAACTTTCAGAATTTCATACGTTAAATCTTTGTAGTTGATGATCTTCTTTTCTTCAGGTTCAATTGTCATTTCCAACTGACAAGAGACTTCTGTCCGGCAGTAAATGTTTCTCTTCATGTTTATCCAACAGGACTATATCTGGTTTCCTGTGATATGAGGTTGCCATTGTATGTATCGAAATATCCCAAAGAATTTTCCTCCTGCTATTCTCCAGTACTTTCCTCTCCGTTGCGATTCGCTTCTGCTGTTACTAGAAAAGTAACTTTTAATAATTAAATATATTAGTAGTAGCAGTAGTAGTAGAACTAGTAGTAGTATTATTAGAATTAGTAGTAGTATTAGTATTAGTAGTATTAGTATTAGTATTATTATTAGTAGTAGTACTAGTAGTATTTATCATAGAATGCAAAGATCAGTAGGCTATACGCAGCAATCGAAGTCCAGAATAGGCTCTAACCGAAACAAAACTGCTAACAAACTAAATTTGATACCGCTGGAAAACTTTGTGAAATTTTTTACGCACATTTTAGTACAAGTTTGCCAAGCAAGCATATGGCTTTCTATCTATCTAGTATCGTTAATATTTAGCAACAAGTGCAATTGACTAAAACTTTGAGCTATATTGGATTCTATATTGGAAGGAAATGTTTGAGGGCATTTGCAATATGATCCCACGACACCGCTTTCCCAGATCATAAACGGAGGATATATTATGCGTCATGAAACAAACTTTTACGCTCTTATTTCTCTGTCAAGCTTGTCAAAAATATTTAGGTGGCAGCTTACATTTTCACATGATAAATAAAAAGATCTACCGTCTTTGAGGTACTATCAGCATACCAAAACGATTATGTAATAGCAAGTCGCTTGAAACTTGTAAGATGAACAGAAATAAGTCTGCTTATTCTCTGATGCTTACCGTCCACGTCGTGTGAAATTGTCAAAAGGTCATGGGCAACAAGTGATATGTCACACATTCAAAATTTTAATCATTTCTGGTCCGGTGCTTCTTCGATTTATCTAGAGATTGTTGACAGAATCCAAAGATGAATATTCAATGTTATCGGTCTTGATCTGGCATCTCGGCTTCAGACATTTTTCCATCGCCGTAACGCAGCATTTCTGTGACTTTCCTACAAAAATTTTCATAGCAATTTTTCTAATGATCTTTCCTTTTTGATATTTTGAGTCTAAGCGCAGTATTCGATTGGCAGCTTGGTCTCATAATTTTTACTATTGAAATTGGTGAATGTGAACGTAAGAGCTATGATAATAGTTTATTTTCTCGAACTTGTTGCTCGTAGAAATCTCTTCCGTCTTTTGGCTTTCCTGTCAACTATGATCTTCAAAAATTTAAACGGGACGCCAATTTTCATCTTCTGCATCTTTAAATCCTGTTCATTTATTGTTCGTTCACAGTTTCTCTCACTAGCCTCGTTGCGTCTTAGTGGCTTTATCGCCTTGCTTGGAGTTAAATAATTAGAAAAAAAAGGAACTACTACCTCTTTAGCGCAGCTAAGGAAGTCAACTAGCAATCTCTCAATACGGAGAACCCATTAAAAGCAACTATGGTGAGCGTGATAGCCAACAGAGATAAGAAACGGCTGATTTGGTATGTAGCTGCATTTGAATTGCAAAAGATGTCTTGCAAAACTAGAATTAGAAAAAAAGAAAAGTATGGTAAATACTCTATAATATCATTCCTCCTATATGGCAGAGAATGTTGGATGAGGGGAAGATGCGATAATAGAAATGTGACTCTCCAGAAAGATACTAGGAATACGATGGATAGAAAATGTGAAAAATGTGGAAGCATAAAGACAAAATGGTAACAAAAGGAACGCTTATTCTTAGATCCAGAGAGAGGCAGTTAACAATCCTAGAACACGTCATGAGGAAAGAAGGCTTCGATAATTAGACACTCAGAGGACATAGTCAAAATCGGCAACAGGAAACGATCCACTTAAATAATTTGTGTAAATGGATGAAAAAATCTAAATGCTATTAACTCCGTTTTTTTTTAATTATTTCATCCAAGCAAGGCAATAAAGTCACTAGGACGCAAAGAGTTAATAAATGTTAGAGAATATGAGAAAAACTACTATTAAGGAGATGGGACAATAAAAGAACAGGTATTAAGAAGACAGAAGATAAAGATTGACATTACATTTAAATTTTGAAAAACAATGTTGACTGGGAAGCAAGAAGCCGGAAGAGAGTCCCACAAGCGAGTAATGCGATAGAAGAAACTGTTAGTATAGAACTTACGGTTACATCTAGCGGCCATTTCAACGGGTAAAATGATGAAACCTTACCGCCAAACTAGTACTGCGCTTAAATTCATCATGTCTTGGTACCATAGAGGAAAGTTCATCAGAAATGAAAGTATTTATAGAAATGAAAGTATTTATAGAAAAGTCACAGGGAAGATACGTTACAGTTGTGAGAAATTGTCTGAAGAAGAGATGCCAGGTCATCAAGAATCTCTAATTATATGGCAGGGGCACCAGACCAGATGTGGCAGCATGGACAAATGGTAGACTTATAAATATGTAAGGTAGTTAATGGCGGCATAAATTTTCTAGCACGACACAGTGAACCAATTTTCCTAGCTGCAGACTTAGCAATTCTTTCGGTATAATCTTTCCATTTTAAGTCAGCTGAAAACATTAGTCTGCAAAGGCGAAATTTGTCATTTTTCTGGAGGTTAGCATCAGCCATGCTAATGGACAGTGGAAAGAGTGATGATTAAAAGAGATTGATTTCGTTTTTTATTTTTAAAATATTTATTGGTTTATTTTCTTTACGGCATATTAACCTCAATGGGTTATTTAAGATTTTGATGAAAAGAATATGTATTCTTTGCAAGAAATATGTTTGTAGATCAGGTTTCATTGACGTATTTTTGTGAAAATGTGTTTTTTCGAAAGTCAAATGTATTGCTGGGAATAATTTGGGGTAATTTGCTTTTTAAGTCCCGCGCTAAGTATCTAATAAAAATTTACCAAATAGTTATATTTAGGTTTAAATTTACATGCTTAATTCGAAAATAACAATAAAAATTTTGATAAAATCTACCGTTTTGGAGTTAACGACAATATATAGTTCGAACTCATTTTCGTCGCGGCAGCTATTACTGTCAGTGTTTGTATATATTTGGTGCGGAATAATCTGAATTATTGCGCACACATTGAGTCCTCAGTTGCGCATTAATTGAGTCAAGTAAGAACCGTAAAAAGGTAATCTTTATGCAAATCTAATCAGCAGCGAATGTATGCAAACAACACCAACAATGCTTGCCGTGATTTAACACGAATGAGTCCAAAATGTTATTATCGACTAGCAGCATGGCCCGGCGTTGCCCGTGCTTGATTCAAAAATCGTACGACTCATACAGCAATCGCTATCACTTGACTTAAAATATTTTGCCCTTCCTTGCCTTTAAAGGAGTGCCCTTTGTCGTGGTGATGTTGCTACATGCCTTACTTCTTGCTTATCTCACACTGCGATTTTTTTCTAAGCTCTATACTAAACATTAAATCTGTTACGAAAAAAGAACTAAACAAGAAAAATACAAAACGATCAGCTTTAAAAAAGGACTCGTAACTGGAAAAACTGAATGAAAAAAGAATGTTAACAACAAATATTTTTCACACCCAACCCAGTTCTGCGGAATCAGAATCAACGTTGAGTTTAAACAAGCGAATGAGCCAATTGGAGTAAAGTGCCATGCAGATTTGAATTTTTCCCACTTGTGACGAATGCAGCTATCGATTTTTTTTTGCATGCTAGTATGCTAGTTAACTTTTGTGTCAGTCAGCTGTTGGCTCTCACGCTGGCCAATAGAATCTTCCTGCCTATCCGTGGTAGCCAGCTATAGGCTCTCACTCTGGCCAGTAGAAAATGGCCCGAAACTCCATGAAAACTGTCGTAGAAGCATGAAAAAATTGATTATTTCCACTATTGATGTGAGTTGGGAAATGCAAAGTCAGTCTTCACTTTTCCACTAACTTGGAGCATGTGCATGTAAATTTTGGTGCAAATCCGTCGAAAATTGCGGCCGTGCATTCGTTACACACACACTCACACATCCTGCCCTTTATAGATAGAGATAATTTCTGTGTAATTTTGGAATTAAGCGTGTACATTTACACTTAAATATAACTATTCGGGAATTCTTTATTAGATATTTAGCGCGGGGCTTAAAAAGCAAATTACCCATAATTTTTCTATATAAATATATACAGTCTCTTTCCCACAGACAAAACGTTGCTAGAAATACTAAGGCGAGCTACATTAATTATTTCTACCAGTTCAGACCTTCACAGTTAGTTACGCCACATACACCGGATCGACTCATCCTTACTATCTTCTTATTCCATTAGTAAGGAAGAAGTTCAGACAGATTACTTACGAGAAATATTACCTTGTTGAACAGAGTACTTAGAGAATGCCTCACCGATCGTTACTGACTTAACCTCTTCATGTCTCTGATCAACTGTTATCTATTCGACATATCCTCAGAATGTGTACTTCTTATTTCATCCGATTTACGGCCATATCATGTTAAAACATCGTTTCCGCCATGATCACCAAAATTAAGCTACGTCGAGCCTGGTCAATAGCGATATGTGTGACCGCTTGCTGTAAGTTTGGATGTGCGGGCAGTATAAAGGGCTTACGATCTACATCACATTCAAACACCGGTTCTTGTACGATCACCGAAGTTAAGCAACGTCGACCCTGGTCAATACTTAGGTAGGTGACTGCTTGGCAATATCAGGTGCTGTAAGTATGGATGAGCGGTTAGTGCAATGAATAATGGCACGAAATTGTTAATTAGGAAACCGATTTCCGATTCCCGTTGGATTCATTGTATGTGTAAATACTCCTGGAAAAGGCATGAAACCATCTCTCTCCAGCTATGTATAAATTTGTAAGACTTTTATCACTAAATCCTTATTATTTTTCAAAATAAGTAATTTTACCACCTAAAAATATTTTCTAGATCTAAATAGCCTGCAAAGGATTAATAAACCATAGAAAACAAATCAATCAATCATAAAACAATTATTTCCTCCCTTTACGATCTAACCATGCACGTATTCAGTAATTCTCCACCTTGAGTGGCTCTTGGGCCTTGCATTAGATAAACAATAGTATAAAAAGCAGCGAGTATATCAGTGAAAAAAGTGGACTATTCTAAGTTCATTTTTGCACTAATGTCCTTGAGAGAGGTATGAATTTTATCTCTTCTCGAGTCCCCTAGGTATGGGTTAAATAACAGAGTGGAGGGGACTTACCAGCCTTGGGTGTCAGCCATTCTAGGACAAGTAAATCTCTGAAATCGAAAAAGTGGATAATGCAACTGAAAACCACTGTAGTTTGGCAAGAAGTAATGTCAACCCACAGATAATAAAGAAAAGGAATTGTCACTTATGTCCCGAAAGGACACACCATAAAAATGATTTGGGGAATAATCAGTAATAAGATTTGTACGAACATTCACTGTAAACTGATTAACAGCAAACAGGCTTTTATCATCCAGTCAATCGACAATTGTGTTCAGATTTGAACTGAAAGAAAACTTTCTCTAGCCTCGTTTTTTATTTTGTTTCTATTTCCAAAAAAGAAAGAAAAACAGAAAACGATCTTGCAAATGTTGCATACTTTTCGCTTCCATTTATAGATTAACCTAAATATTTACCCTTTTGTTTTGGTATGCATTCATTTCGCTTCAGTAAAGGTTAAATTTAACAGTATCTCTCCTGAAACGAATGATGTCTTGCATGTTTTATGATTTTTTTCTCCGATTATATTGAACCTCGCAACATGGCCGCCAATCTGCTGCAACGATGAACGCTTCATAACGAATGCGATCGAGTTGAGTCGATTCAGAGTTATTCTAATTTAAATGACATTCAGTATTTCAGGGGTGAATTACTAGAATTACGAGATTTCTTTATCTGCTTAAAGGCAATTATCCCTCTTCTGCCAAAGCAACAATTTTTCATTAGGCGTATCGCAAAGCATTAGTAGTAATGTTTTCCATTAGCTTGTAGGCATTTATCACTTTTATATCTGATTTAGAGTAGCTTAATTTTACGAAGCATTATATCGCAATATAAGAACGTATATCCTCTCAGGAAGGCTCCATGCCTTGAGTGCCTGTTTGGACTTAAGCTCAACCCAGACATCAGGCGGAAATCGCGCATAAAGGCTTACGACCGCATCATGTTCAAACATTGGTTCCCGTATTATCACTGAAGTTAAGCAACAACGAGCCTGGTTTGTACCCAGATGGGTGACCGCTTGGGGATAGCATGTGCTGTAAGCTTGGACGTGCGGGTGATGCAATGGATAATGGTCCGGAATTTTTAATCGGAGAGTCGAGTTCCAGTTGACGTTGGATTACTGATATTCACTTACGCGTAAATACTCTTGAGAAAGGTATGAATCTATCTCTTTTGAGGTAATTTGTAAGACATTTATCACGAAACAATTATTATATCGCAAAAAATTCTTACAATCTAAAAATATTCTCTGGCGTTAAATAACCTTCAAGCGGTTGATAGGCCGTAGGAACTGAATCAAAGAATCAATTGTACGTGGGATCCATCACTAAAGGTGCCGGAGAAATGGTCAGTTTCAAGCTTCCTGCTATCCTGTCCATTTGTAAGAGAGAGATCAGACCGAAAATGGTGTACTGCTGCCATATATGGGCAGCTGCTCACCAGTTTTCAGTTTACACTAACGAAAGAGTCCAAAAGCGTCTCCGCGACCTTGTGAGTGAGGAAGGTTCCGCCCTAAAAACCCCTCCCACGGACGAAACGTGACAACACTTTCGTTACTCTGTCGCTATTTTCATAGAGAGTCTTCAGATGAATTACATTCCATAGCTTACGAAATGATGATGTTGTGAGTGCGTAAAAGACAGAAGTATCAAGTGCATATTATGGGATATGTAGTATAGATAACGGTTGACCCTAAACCTGAAGAGGTTAAGATTTTATTCATAGGGGAAACATCCCTTTGGGAGTCCGTTCCACAAAGTAACAGTTCTGAAAAAGAAAATGTCTGAGATGAACTTTTTTATTAATGAAATGATCTTTATTAATGGAATACTGGGAAATGAGGTAGAGTCGACCTGTGTACATGGTATTTCCATAGAAAATATGCGTTCTCCGCCAGGAATCGAATCTGCATCCTATGAGGGACCACCATTAAGCCTGGCGTGCTATAACCGTTCAGCCACAGAGAACTTCTGTTTGATCAAAGCTCAAATTAATGCTTTTAAAGTTAATGCCGGAGAACGCATATTTTCAACGAAATTTTTCGAACATTTAAGCCGGTAAATGTAATTAATAACGCTTAATTAATGAACAAAGCATTTGCTTAAATAAGTGTACCCATAAAAATTACATATAAAAAGAAAATATATTAAATATTTGTCGTATTTAATCTATTTCTTACGATATATATATATATATATATATATATATATATATATATATATATATATATATATATATATATATATCCTCACCAGTAGCATGGCTCTGGTTTCTTTTTCATATGAACATTTATCAAGCATGGTAATATGTAATTAGACATATTAATTTAATCTAATATTTTTTGTAATTCTGGTTATAACTTAATCTAGCATTTTGTGCATATTAATTTATTTATATGCATCCATATCTCTCTCTCTCTCTCTCTCTCTCTCTCACCATCTTGTGGAGTTACGCCACTTACTTTCCTAAAACGTGTCGCTAGGGGACGCTCCTTAAGCTTAACGACGGTAAGATGTAGGTCACCACATGAAGAAATGCGACCTACATCTGGGTACGCACGCATACACACACATGCACTCACATCAGCACCTCCCTCTTCATTTTCCATTACTATTCTCTCGGACATCTTCTACACAACTTCACACACACAAACAAGTCAATAGTTTAAATGTTTTCTTCATTCATGCCCTTTGTTTTCTCAGTCGCAACCACCTTCAATTGTCTATGTATACCATTATTTTGTTAATACGTATATTATCATTCGTATATATATATATATATATATATATATATATATATATATATATATATATATATATATATATAAGATTCAAACAAAAAAATGTTAAATATCGCTACAGAATAATTTGCTTAATAATAAAAAACTAGTGGTAAAAAATTTATTTTTAAATTTCAAAATAAAATTAACAACAAAATTTTAACAACAAAATAAAATTAAAATGAAACTTGTGGGTTTACCCTTATTAACCAATTAAGTGTCAGACCTACGCTAAAAAAAGGGAGAATTTTGATCATGGTAAAAAGTGGTCTGAAATATAATCCTAGACAAGGTCATGATTGGCACACAAGAAATTAATATAAACTATAAGCTGATGGCAACCATGTATCATAATTATGGAACAAACATAAATGTCAATTTTATAAGAAGCTAAGAGGAGAGGTTGGAAGAAAAGCAAACATATAGCTAATTGTAACATATACATTATTTTATTTTTTTATAGTTGATAATAAATACGATCCTCTAAGAAACCAGTAAATGAAACTTAAGTGTTTAAAAATATAAAATAAAAAATGTGTAACATTCATACATGATTTTGATAATGCCTATTAAACAGCAATACATAGATATATTAAATTAAAATAAACAAAATAAAATAATCATTCATAAAATGTGCACCACTTATTATTATGAACATACTACTAAATTTAAAGTTTAACCATATTGTAAGGTGAAACGTAAGCTATGCCTACAATTTACATTAATTCACTTCTTTGGGTTGATAGAGAATTTTTATCAGCAAATCTAATAAATTCTAATTTTTCATGTAAGCATAAGAAGCAATCTTCATTTAAGGATTTACACTTTCTAGCTTTTTATAAATCTTTTCATTTAACAGTAGGAGTTTTATTAACCTCTTTTAAATTCGCAAAATATTTGTTCTTATCCTATATATATATATATATATATATATATATATATATATATATATATATATATGTATATATATATATACATATATATATATATATATATATATATCGTTGTTACTTTGCTGATTTATTATGCGGACTCGCATTCCGAGTTCGCCATTTTTGTTGTGGGATATAACCAGAAGACACGTGTTTTACACCTAAACACGAACCAGCATATACCCACAACTCTCTTTCTGTGTCTCTCTGTCTCTGTCTCTCTGTCTGTCTACATATACATATATATATATATATATATATATATATATATATATATATATATATATATATAATTTACATATGTAGATGTACCAGGACATTGGCGAATAAAACTGTATTATAATTTTTCTTGTAAATACTTAAATCTATCTATTGATAATTAAATTATAATTCTATCTTTATAACTTTAAGTAAGTAATTTGTGTGGGTGTTCGTGTGTGATTACCTCTTTTCCCCCTCATATCTATATTTATTTTAACTATAAAAGAAAGTCTGTTTTGTTTGGTTTTGTTTTTTAACAACAATCCCCGTATAAAATATATACCACGCCACTATTAGTTAATCCGATATATTTAAAAAAATGAAAATCAGTACCATGTTACCAGTGCTCAAAAATGTATATTTATTCATATATAATTTATAGCTCTATTATACAGGGTGTGCCTAGAGTCTGGGCACATAGGAAATCTCATTAACTACATTTTATTTACCCCAACAGATTAAAAATTGTTTTGTCCAAAGAAGAAAGAATTGACTTCTTTTCTGTGGTATGCCAATGGAGAAGGTGTACTCAATAAAAATCACAGATGCAACACATTTGATTGAACGTATAAAGAGTAAATGTGCTAAAATTGATGTCAGTGTGGAGTTTTTGCATCTGGTTTAGGTGAATATTGTAAATTGCACCGACCTTTACACCACACGTAATAGAAATCATATTGAAGATGTTATTTATTAATATTCTAATTCAATAAAATGTTGTTGAAAATTACATTTTTGAAAATATGCATTATTGCATATGCGTTCATCATTTAGGGACAGCCTGTATTACATCGAGCACTATTTTATTATAAACAGCACTCAGTATGCGACATATATATATATATATATATATATATATGTGTGTGTGTGTGTGTGTGTAATTTGGCAGCAACTTTTCTTTTAAACATGTACTATTGAATGTTAAAGACAAGTCTTGCATATTTTCTTTTGAATTTTCTCATATTCTCTAATGAGACTTTTTATTTGAAAATGATTTCGAAATATGTATTGTCCATATGGACAATACATATTTATCCTTTCTTCTGTTACACCTCTCTCTAGAGCTTTCATACATTTCCCTCTCACACTTGTTTCCCACTCCTACACATACACTCTCACTAAAACTTTGCTTTTTATACCCGGAGTTATATTGTCCGATTTCTTTTCGAATTTGTAGGTCTGATGAATTGGATCATGATTAGGATTCCAATATAATAAATTATAACAATGGAATATTAGTGTTTGAGCCTTTTATATTATATTATATTATATTATATTTTATACATATATATATATATATATATATATATATATATATTATTCCATGATCATTTTCCAACTTATTCAAGATGATCTTCGCCTTCTCTAACCTTCTAGCTTTCTGTCCTTATATAACAAGTTGCCTCGCACGCTTCACGTCCGATGTCATTTATTTTCATGTCTTTTTCACTGCTCTTTGGACTGCCATAGCTAAAACTCCTCTATCACCTGCCAAACGTCTTATGGGTTGAGTTGGCCCTTTTGTAATTGATCTCTTTAGCTCTAAATTGAAATGATGATCCCTCTTCCTGTTGTGACCTCCTGATTCAGTTTACTTTTAATTTTTTTTAAATTATTCACTGTTCTCTTGATGGTTCTTGAATGTATTTTGGAGATAAAATTCAGAGTATGAATGTTGGAACCATTATTGAATGCCTGAATTATTTTTTTCCTCTCACCATTGTTCGGCTGAGAAGACAGTGGGGTTGACACAAAACGATTTTAACATGTTCACTTATAGCTGAACATCTATAAGTGGGTTTTCAGTGATTCTTACCACAAATGGCGTCAAGATGGCTAAAAGTCTTATTTGAAAACCTGGAAAAAAGAAACTCAATTAGTTTAGTGTTTTTTTAGATATTAAACATTATTCTGTAACACGATTTCGACAATTTTGCTGTTACACCCGAGATTACTCATTGTGTGCCTACTCTGGATTTTAGACGCATACTAAAGTGAATTTCTCTTTTCCTTTATAGAGGACAAAAATATGAAATCTGTCTCTTGCCAACCTTGAATTACTTGTCAAAATATTTACTTTAAACGAATTGTTTACCAACGATAGGAAAATACGCAAAAAATAGTGTTCCTTTCGCAGTCACGAGTAAATCATTGTGAACTTAAGATTATATTTCTTTATTTAATAATACAGGCTACAAATATTACAGAAGGCCAAGGGAAATTTTTAAAAAATAAAAAAAATTCATAGAAGCAATAAAACTGCCAAACCAGTCCAGATGTTTATCAGTGCGTATAATTTTCCTTACTTATTCAGTAAACATCTGTGTATATATTTCCAGATATAAGTAGTTTTTCCCCCTTAGGTGTATACTGTTGTGAATAGTAAATTAAATTCTTATTTTTTTTATTTGTTATTGACTTCAAAATCTATGTAGATTTTCATATTTACTAAGCTTAGCTAAGTATGGCATAAGATCATTTGTATGAATTAACATCCGATGATGTAACTGCTGATGTGCCAGATGACTATATTACCTAGGCTGGAAGCTAACGAGTCGATTGTTATAGTATTTCCGATTTCATTTTCTAGTCGCAACATTTTGTAAATACCGTCTAATTACTTTAACCGTAACTCCAGTTCATAATGTGCTAGGTCTCTTTAAAACAGGTTTTGATCTTTACTACAGAACGAGGATCTCATTTTAGTAGTGAGGATATCCAAGAGGATCAATAAGTAATTGATATTAATTAATAATAATAATAATAATAATAATGAATGCATATTCAATTATTAAAATATCCTTTCTTAGTTACAATAAAAGCCAGTTCGCCACCTTCTAAAGTACCAAGGATCCATAATCTTAGCTATAGGGAACTAAATTACAACAATAGACATATAGATCATGCTAAATTTATACTATTTCGGTTGTAAACCAAATGGAATTAAGCTGAAAGACTGTGTAGCACCAAATGTGCTTTGGTTTGGTTTGATTAGTTTTGTTTTATGGTATATCAACCTCAATGGGTTATTTAATGTCAACAAAATTTTTATTGCTGGTAATTCTTTTTTTTTCAAAAATTTATTGCTGGTAATTTTTTTTTCCTTCAAAAATCTATTTCTGGTAATATTTTTTTCTTCAAAATTGTATTGCCGATAATAATTTTTTCTTCAAACATTTATTGCTGGTAATAATCTTTTTTACAAAGTATTTCGGGTATTTAAAACGTACTTTTACACTTTCATCGTGTTCTGACTCCAGTTTGGGGATTAACTATTTGCCCATAGCCGGGACCCTAACAGGTGCTACCACCCTGGGTCAGATTGGACCAAGGAACACCAGCAATTAAGAGGTGGTTTTATGCTACTCAAAACCTCCAGATCATAGGCCTTGCTATTGGACGTAGTTTATCGCCTTATCCAGGACGCGGATGTAGTGTATCGTCATACACAGGAAGTCAAGTGTGCTTTGAAAAAAACACGAAATAACTGATTTTACCTAAGCATGCTAACCAAAAATCGACTTCGAACGAAAAAAAAAAGCAAGATTCCTAAGAGACTTAAGCAAGAGAAATTGAGGTGTTAGGAAGATTATGTTGCGCCACTTTTGTGAATGTAATGAACTTGCTAGTGTTTTTAATCTAAAAGAGTGAATTTCAAATCCTGATTATTAAGATCAGCATTTGAAATTTACTCTTTTACATAATCCCAAACAACATCTATTTACCCTGCTGGAAATATGCTAAAAATTGTCAAGTAGTATTTACCTAGTTAGTACTTGGACGTTTCTATCCTCTCTGCCACCGTCTCATTCTAGGTGTGCATGAAAGAGATGTTATTACAAGTAGCAAATTACTCTGCCGCAAACTTCCCTACAAAAGTTACATCTAGGCCATAAAAACACGTGTTGATGTTGGACTATCTTCTAAAATCTTTGTCTGTTTCGAGATATATGAGACAATAGGAATTTTATCTAGAAAAGATCCAGTAATTTTGAATAACTGAGGAACAAACCACGCATCCTTAATACACACTTAAAACTAATTAGAGCAATATTACTGCACCAGAATGAAAGTCACACTCAGTCGTCAGAGATTTACTGATTTTTTAAACAAAGGTCATAAATTTTAGAAATTTCTTTCTAACAGATCACCTATTTATTTCACGGATTTCTCTCTATCGCCGACATGTTTGATGGTTTCTTACAGATGTCCTTATATGGACAGGGCTTATTTCTCTGGATAGGAAAGTAATCGATTATCATGTTTAAAAATAATTTTCTTTATTATCTTTATTGATCTGCTTTCTGTGGATTGATTTGATTTGATTTTACGAATTATCAACACATTGTGTGTTTGGACGATTTACATTTTCGGTCTGTTGTCCTCATCTTTAATGTCACATTCACAAGGTTTCGTACGCCCCGGCCTTTTTCAGATGATATTTGTTTGAATTTCAAACGAACCCTTTATTTTGTCCTCGGAGGTAGAGTGTTCTAATTCCACGTGTCATGCCTTTTGGATATCTCAGTTTTAGTTCATTCGCCTTGATAACTCTCCAACATTGTGTTCTCTTCGCTGAGGCCAGGGATTTAACTCTTTGGGTCAAGTGACTTTTTGGTATCAACCAACCAGTGCTTTTATCCATTAGGCCGTATCTGAGTGATTTTGGGGACTTATAAACCTCATGTCTCAGTAACCGTTTTGTACAATTCATTATTTTTTTTAATAATTTGTTACCTCATTTGTTATTGCTGATTTTCTCTAGTTTTCTGTATAACTGTATTATATTTTATTCATTTCTATTCTACGCCGACTTAGGAGATTTTTTGCACTGTTTCCTTCTTTCTTTTCTTTTTATGAACCATGTCCTTTCAGGCCGTAGACGATCATGGCTCTCCACCATCCTCTATCCCTTGCAGTTTTCAACAAGTTCCTTCCCTCTGTTACCTCCCCCAGACCACGTTCTGTCATCCACCTGCTCAAGCTCGCCATGTATGTCACGCGCTGCTTCCTCTTGTCTCTCTTTCCCTTTATTCGACCCGTGAGTATCAGATTCTCCAGGCCCTCCTTCCTCATTATGTGTACTAGAAACTTCAGCTGCCCCATTCTGATGTTACATATAAGCCTTCTCCTTGTTTGCAGCATCTCTAAGACCTCATCGTTGCTCACACGCTCGGTCCATGATATCCTTAGCATCCTTCTGTAGAACCACCTCTCCGTCGCCTCGAGTCTCTTCTTCATTAGTGAGGAAATCGTCCAACATTCCCTGCCGCAGAGAAGGACACATGTCACGTAACAGTTCAGTATTCTTTTCTTTGTTACCAAAGATATCCTCCTGTCTCGCAATACTCTACCCAGCTTTTGGAATGTCTCCTTGGCCATCCCAATACGTCTACGGATCTTAATGTCGCACTTACCGTCCTCTGTCAAGATGCTTCCCAGATATTTAAACTTCCACGACTGCTTGATTCTAGTGTCCCCGACCTGCAAATCGCATTTCGTACTCTTCAAGTTTTCGTATTATCTCCTGATGTTCTCCGTTTATTATTTCAACTTCATCCAACAGAGAGCAGTGATCTCCCTTTTCTTTCCATATGCCTGATTTTTCTAATTCCCCTCACGTTCTTATCGTTAGGGGTTGGCATGTTTCTCCTTTATATTTCTTGTCACAGCTGCGTAATATTGAACTATTCCTGAAGATTGTACTGATATCATAAGGACCACATCTTTGGTATCTTTTCCGATTGCGGGCTATTTAAAACAGAAGCAGACATCGGGCCTTCTTGAGAAATATCGTGAAGTGGTTTCCCGTTGTCTTCAACACTGATTTGAATTCTGCCTACCACCCAAGGTTAAATATTTATACACTGCTATTAAACCCACAGCATGGCTGGGTGGGGGTGAAAAAATAAATGTCTTTCGCAAGGTTAATAGTTCGAAAGTGTCTTGAGTAAATCGTGATTACACTTTCTGGATCGATAACCGTTACCTTACCCACACATAAAATTTGACACGTTAAATTCAACTTGATGGAAATTTCCTTAAAGAAGAAGAGTAGGCTTGAGCCAACAGTGATGTGCAAATACTGAAGAATGCTGTATCTGCTAAAGACTGAGTATGTGGGCAACATGGAAATTTTATGGAACATAGAAACGAAGAGGACATTTTTTAACTAGAATCAGAAGAATGTAATGATAATGATAAAATAAAACAGCTTCCTTATAAGGAAACATTTGGTATTCATAAACTGAGCAGTCAGTATTACTGTCGTTTGAATTTTTTAAAATCTTTCTCTTAAAATAATTATTCAGAAAAATAGGTTTCTCAAGTCCAGTAGCTATTCTTTTCAGTATTGATGGAGGCTTCCTGCATAAACCTTTGTTGAAATTTCTGCAACACATAACGAGACAAGAAGGTTTAGAGAATTTGACACTCGTAGGGTATACTGGAGGCAAGGAGGACAGCGGGAAATAAAGAGATTATGAAGAGGGATGGATGAGGAGGGATAGTAAGGAGACAAACATTGTTTACAAGTAAAAAAAAAAAAAGGAAAAAGATAGGAAGTTGTGGGTAGACATCTTGAAGGTTATCGATATATAGGAGAAAAAGGGGAAAAGAAATCTTTCTTGATGAATAATGTACTTCACTTTTCTCATTATCTCTTTGGACATAATTATTTCTGGAAATGAATGTATGGAAAATTACTGCTGTAGGAAAGAATTGAGTATTGTCATCTTAATATTTATTCTAATCAAAAACCAAACCAAACAAAATAAACTCGTCTCCTGCTTGGGGCCGTGAGGTAGAGACCGAATGAGACGCGTTTGTTTTGTTTTTTATTTTATTTCTCCCCCTCTCTCTATTTCTTGAGTTGAATAAAACCAGACATGCGCTATAGCATCAATAAGCAACTCTCTGAGAGGCGAATATATGTGCCGTGTGACAGTAAACGTGTTAAACTCGAAGATAATGAAACCAACCTATTATCTTCACTAAATACGACCACAGAATCTCTTTACAAGCAATTATTTAGGAGTCGACGGTAATGTATATTGGACCAAATTTATTCAACTTTACTGAACATTAAAGAGTTATAAGAGCGTGGCTGGATGTTTAGTCGAGATGTTGAAAGCTACGAAAGAATTTTACACGTTTTATTCACATATCAAAAATGAAGTAACACGTATCGAAATAATGTTGTTGTGTTCTGCATGCAAAGTCTTCTTGCTGTTCGTTATTCTGCGACAGTTAACTGCGATCCACTGAGACTGATATGTGTGAATAAATGGCAATGGTTGTATGTGAGATTTCCTTACATTTCCAAGAAAGATAAAGTAAGAACAGACAGAGAATTACAGTAAGAAAATATAAATAATGACGATACAGAGCTGTTTAGATAGGTAGACTCATAAACACATAGGTATAAACAGAATATAATACTTAGATAAATAGATGAACAGACTGAGATAGATAGATAGATAGATAGATAGATAGATAGATAGATAGATAGATATGCAGACTGAAACAGATAGATGAACAGATTGAGATAGATAGATAGATAGATAGATAGATAGATAGATAGATAGACAGATAGACTGAAATAAATCGATATATAAAGACACTTAAATAGATACATAAATAAATAAAAAAGAAACAAATAAAAAGATCTGAAAACATGTGAACGTACATAGATAAATATATAGATAGATAGATGAATAGACTGAAACAAATAACTGAAGACATTGAAATAGATAAATAAACAAATAAAAAGAAACAAATAAAAAGATCTGAAAACATGTGAACAGACTGAGATAGATAGATAGATAGATAGATAGATAGATAGAGAGAGAGAGAGAGAGATAGACTGAGGTAGGTATGTAGACAGATATTAATTGCGTGAAATAATTTTTCTTGTTTCTGCTTGACTTTTAACAAAGCATCTGAACTTCCCTAAATTCGTCTCTCTCTCTCTCTCTCTCTCTCTCTCACTCTCTCTCTCTCTCTCTCTCTCTACCTCACTCTCTTTCACTCACTCGCTCACACAAACACACACACACGCGCGTGCGCGCGCAAAAGTTGCGGCAATAAGTAATATGCCTGAAGGGAAGAAGGACTCTTCCGCTATGGAATACGGCGCTGGAGATCATAATCCCCGGCCCCCTTCGCGTCAGGGGATGAATATCCGGCCGCAGCCAGTTGCTTAATAATAACCAGACAGATTTCTTTGCGTCTCATTTCGTGTGCGTTCGGAATGAATCGTCCTGGGTAGCCAGTCTTAACTTCTCTTGCAAATGGCCGCCGGCAATCGCCTCTAATGAGGAAACCTTTGCAAGTAAACAACCAAGGAACTGAGAAAGAGAAAACGTGCAACCGATTCCAGCAAAATCTTTGTGATGGATGCCGCTGGAAGTAACAAGATCTTCGAATAACAGGTGGTCTACGCACTCTGAACAATGCCTTTCATTTCGACTCAACAAATGGTTTCCTGTGTTCAGTCATATTATACGTGAATGAACAGGTGTGCTTACACACCAGAATAATGGCCTGCCTAGTGGCTGCAGTAGGTGCACTTTTCGCACCGCCACCACTGTTTAGACTTTAAGCCCAATTAAAAGCCTTTTTTTTCAGAGTCTGGCAAGCGCCGTTTTTCCTCTTGGACCATTAGGACAATACAACCTTTCATTTAATTACATCCGCATTATTTACATTATTCGGACTATTGTCCTCATCTTTGTCACCATATTTATTACAACGTTTCGATCGGTGTACGCTCCGGCCTTCTTCAGGAGGTTGGAATGTCGAACTGAACCCTTTATTTCGCTCACTGCGGTAGACTGTTCTAGTTCCACATGCCAGGTTTAATGGATGTCAGTTCTCCACTGAACTCACACTCTTTGTGTCCTGTCAATGGATCTAACCAACGCCTTTATCCACTGTGTCATGTGTCCTTGAGGACATCTGTGTATGAATCTCTGGGTATTATAAACCTAATGTCTTCCGCAACGATTTTATAATACCCAGATGTCCTCAAGGACACATGGCACAGTGGAAAAACGTGTTGGTTAGATCCAGTGACAGGACCCAAAGAGTGTGAGTTCAATACTCGGTTAAGGCGGTGGAAAACTTTCAGAGGTAAATTAACAGGAAATAACTGATAACTGACATCCATCCTGAAACGTTGTAATAAATATGGCGACAAAGATGAGGACAATAGTCCGAATAACGTAAATAATGTAAATAATACCTCATCTCAGAAATATAGACAGGTACTGAATTACATCCGCGTTGAATAAAAGGAAACAGTGTGAATAGCAACACCCAACTACTGACAAATTTATAAATTTGGCGCAACACTATCTTTGCAATGTCCCTTTTCTTCATTTGGCTTAAATGGATTTGTAGATGGCGGAAGAAATGAAATAAGCGTGTCGACTTCAATTTTTAGCCTACTCTCGTACGTTCACATCGAGCTAAGTGCTTTTGAAAAAGTATGGATCCTTTTCCCTCACCCCTCAGTTATGGATTAAATAGCAGTGTAAACTAGGCTTAAGCAATCTGATGAAATCAGACTAGAAAGAAAATTGTGAATTCAGAACGACTATTAAAGTCAAAACGTTTCGGCTGTTATACCATTTGTCATTCTTCAGGTGTCTGAAGAAATTGTTCTCGTTCTGCTTTCTTGTCTGTTATTATTCCTGAGTTTTAGTCATCTTCGTATTGCTTATCTGTTTCCTCTACTGAACCAGAGAGTTTGACTTTTCATCATCACCAGATTTAGGGCTCGAACTCCTAACAACTAAGACACCATGTTTTAATTTACACTTTAATCGCACTCATTCCGATAAACAAGCTTTTCTTTTTTAAAAATTTGTAACATAATCCTTGTAAGTACCTCGAATATCATCCGCGCTTACGAATTGTGAATAACTCCCTGATCTTTGGTAATTTTGTTCATTCTGAGAATAGCGTAGTTGCGAGGCAAACTAAACAAACTTTGATTTTAAATTTATAATTTCAATAGAGTGTCCAAAATTTAATAAAAAAAAAATAATTTTAATAGAAAAACAAATTTAATAAAAAATATAATTTCTTGGGGTGAATTAACAGAAAATATGCGACAAAAGATATTTATAAAATAAATAGATTGTTTTAAGTATTTGTTAAAGGGTGGGGGGTAAGTCAAATAATATATAGACAGTGAAGCTAAACTTATTTCCTTTAATTTGAGCATTGGCCATAAAATGGAAATTCTGTTAAAAGAGGAGTCTTTAGAGTATGAAATTCCTCACAGAGGGAGATGCGGACGATTAGTAAAAAGATCTTGCAAAATACAGGGTGCAACGGAAATATTTCCCTCATGTATCTCCCAGAAATACCACCCATATACTGGTAACACATTATTGGCAATTGCGTCTTCATCTAGCTATGGTTTTACCATTATTTGGGAAGTATTTCTGGGAGGTATATGTAGGAGGTATTTCTGCCGTACCCTTTATTAGTGATGTGTTTTCGTAAAAACAATACAGTAGAGATATACAACAGACGGCATTCGCTTGTCTGAAAATATTGAAAAAGTGATGCCACCATATAATGGATTATTCGTCGGTGAACATGACTCGCCACAATTTCCTGCCTTTTTTAGCTCTTTATTAGTCTTGTCTTTTGTTATCTCACCTAACCGTTGTTCCGCCATGCCCACCAATTATTTTGGGAAAAATGTTTCATTTTTTCTTTTTTATTTGATTTAATACAGTAACTAAGAAACTGAGGCACCTTGAAATACCCAAGCGGTGTCTAACACCTCTATCAGATGTAAGAGTCAGGAACCTCGACGTGGTGTATTGGTTACAAAGCTTGTCTTGCTAGATCAATTACAACTGAGTAGTGAGTTCGATGCTCACTGGTTGCCCCCTACTTTCGGCCTTGTGCCACATCTAAGCCGGCCTTAGAAAATCACTACCAGACGTAAGAGCTGACAAATGGACTCGTTTCCAGCTCAGAACGGCATAAAATGAATCATGATCAACGTATAAACACATCTGTAGCTTGCTTTTGAAAGTTATATTTTGGACGTGTTCATTCGTCCCTGTCGAAAGTTCCTCACCTCAAACATATCAAGTGCCCTCCCTCGCAACAACGTCTTTTCATCGGAATAAACGGTGGTTAGTCTTTCTACGGGAATCTTTCGCTGATACATCTTAATGACTTTTTGTTCTGGGTTGAATCCTCACTGCTATCGAACACTATATTTTAATAACAAACCGCATATAGCGAATAGAATGACGTAGAAAGTTGTCGACACAGAGATATTGATCTAACTACGAGTATTTAGAATAACATGGACTGACAATATGAGAAAGGGGGAAGTTTTGTGTAGAATAGCAACTGCGTTTAACATTCAGAATGAAATAGAAGAAGCATTTGAGAAGATAATGAGGAAAGAAGACTTGGGCAATTCAACGCCCACAGGACAAAATGAAAGGCAAGAAAAATCGAGGAAAACAGCAACAATTTTTAGTAAATGGCGGGCGAAATAAGAGGCACAGGAACAAAAGAAGTATCGTAAAAGAGCTAGAAATACTTCTAAATAATTAATTGAAGATCATGATATTTCACAACTTCTGTCTTTCTTGCTGGAACTATCAATACATTTTCCTTTGATTACCGTTTCCAAATCGATGAAAATCAAACAAAAGAAAGGAGAGTGTGCAAAAATTAGGGTTAAGTCAAAAAGCTTTAGATATAAATAAACATAGATAGATAGATAGATAGATAGATAGATAGATACTTTACTCCTAGAGGCCATACCATACCATTTTGAAATAAGGCCGAACCCGGGAGCAAATTAAAAAACATTCAGAGTTGCAGTCTGGGGAATAATGGTGGCCATGTGTAAGGGATGATGGGGTCGTAGAAATTATCTGACACCCATGACTGGCTTCTTCTGCTTGTGTGGCATGGTGCAGAATCCTGTTGCCAGACACAGGCTCTTCCAGCAGCCACCCTCTTTACTCAGGGCAGCACTACCTCTTCAAGGCACTTCATGCAGGCCTTTGTGTTGAGTCTATGGCCCTCACTAACAAAATCAGAACGATCAGAATAAGTTCTCCGAGCTGCAATACCCACATAATCACCATTAGACTTTCCGAATCCTTTGCAATCTCCTCGGATTGACTCCCAAACACTCTAAAATATTCGTATTGGAGCTTCCGGCGAAAATGCCAAGCAGTACAGTATGCCGTTTCCAAATTTCTGGCGAAGCGAAATGTGTCATGGTGTTCTTTTTCTCACAGACGGTGCCCAACTGAACCTCCTATGCTGCGCATTCAACAAAATCAAAAACAAACAACGCACACGTGGAAAATTAAAAACTGTATTCAAATTAGCTTCAAAATTATGTCTTCAAAGGTCGCATGATACGTGAGTACATACGGTAACTAAAAAATCCTCATAGATAATCAAAGGAAGGATGGTAAAAAGTGGGGGGTCAGTTTTGTGTTGTTCTTCATCTTTAAACACATCCCCCATTTCTTGGTCATAGTAGATTCATAAATTAAATTCCAAAACATCCTTAGAGGTAATCAAATATAAGGATGATAAAAACTGAGGGATCAGTTTTTTATTATTCTTTAGTATTAAACTCACCCCGCATTTCTTGGCCACTGCATACGCTATCCATTTCCATAATGTAGACAGGATTTAAGTAACTTCCAAAATGTATTCTTATGAGTTGGTTTGTTATATATACCATATATTCTCGCGTATCATACGACTTTTGAAGACCTAATTTTGAAGCTAATTTTAAGAGGGTCGCTTTATACACGAGATATAAAAATAACATATGGACAGCAGCTGGCCCTGGCTACACCGTTGACCAAACTATATCTCCATTTACTGTATTCAAATTAGCTTCAAAAGTAGGTCCTCAAAGGTCACATGATACGTGAGTATATACGTATATATTATAATTTAAATAAAACAAGCATGTCCTAAGAGACACTGCTACAGGGGCACGCTGGAGAAAAAAAAGCCCTATGCGATATTAACTGGCAGAACCTTAATATTACTAAATAAATTTCCGGTGGACAATCAAATGTTTTATGCGATTTCATGCAATTATCACTTCAGAACCGACAGATTATTGCGTTAGAATGTATGAAACTTTTAGTTATCGTCAACCACTGTTCACTTGGAATTTATTTAGTAATATTATATATATTAATATATATATATCATGCCACGTTGACTGATAAACTCCTACAACAACAAAAAATTTCTTAAATTGCCATATTAATAAAAAACGCACTCACTTAAATTTTCAAAAATTCAACCTTAACGTTGCGACTGCACACTCCACAAGTTTGTATCTGTCATCAATAAAACATTTTAAAAAATACATATTTCGATTTGCATTATATTTTTTCGTCTCGGATGCTACCTGAATTTTATGAAAAAGAAAATAGTTTCCTTGCCTGGTGATGACCGGAGGACCCATCGAAGGTATATGCATATTTAAGGGAGATCTAATATAGTTTATAATTTTTAAAAATACAAGTAACATAACATTCATCGAGTTGTTAGTGGGTTAATGTATCTTTAAAATTTAGTTAGCGAACTTTACTAATTTACTTTTTGTATGAATGATTCATCGTAATATATATATATATATATATATATATATATATATATATATATATATATATATATATATATATATATATATATATATATATATATATATATCTTTAGTGCATTACATTCGTACCTAATACGTCACATGAAGAACGTTCTTCTCGCTTTATTTACGTGTTTTTTTAAGTGCTTCCCAGTGGCCCGAGGCTGGTTCAGATTTGATACAGCCTCTCAAAAATCGATGCGACTCCCAAACGCATTGAGCAGTACTACCAACGGCAAAAGCATTTCATTAATAACTTTAAATACTTCTTACCCTATCTTCCTCGTCTCTCCAAAACTTTTCCGTTTCTATAATTTTTGTTTATTTAACGTTCGACTCTTTCGCCACACACTCCACCATACAACCTAACTTTCGTGTATACCAATGCATCTTCTTTTTTTCTGTAAAGTTTTACGCATTTTTATATTTCCACAATTTTTTTTTTTTTATAAACTGTTTACCGTTTTTCCTTTCTCGTTATTGGGTAACATCAAAAATACGTTCGGTTTATTTGGTAAAAATAGATTTTTTTTCTCGCCCTTCCACATTATTAATATATTAACCATTTTCTTTCGATATTTTATAGCATATTTCAGTCATTTGCTTAATGTGATTTGAGAACAGTTCTGTTTTGAGAAACTTAAATCAAGGTGGGGGTGCCTTCTCAAAACAGAACTGTTCAAGCATGAAATAGACTTTTGCCACCCGATGCTGACATCAGTGTCCACACATATATTTACATGAGCTCTATACTGGATAGCCCATGACAACTAAATGCAGCTACAAGCCGGTGAATGGACGAAGGCAAACATCTGGTGACTCATCACCAATCAACTTTGATCTTCAAAATTTCAATCGTTATCTTTTGACTACTTAATTGCTGTTCTATTATTGTTCTCTCTCTTTAATAATGCTTTTTTATAGTCTTTCACTCTGTAATTCTTTGCGCCTTAGTGGCTTTATTGCCTTCCACGCGACATGTTTTTGCAGGCGTGAAGGTCCAAGTTGGCCAAAAGATTTAAGCAATCCTAAGAATCAATAAACACGTTTTTTTTTAAAACTTGATTATTAATTCTTGAGCAAAAATCAAGCAACCCAAATACAAGTCAAAATCCTAAGTTATTTATTAAAAGAAGAAAAAAATAACATAATGTGCTTCAGCATCTATTAACACCTGCCAAATATTTTGGGAAAAATGTTTCATTTTTTCTTTTTTATTTCATTTAATATAGTAATATATAGTTTTTCTTTGCTATTTGATTTAATACAGTAACTAAGAAACTGAGGCACCTTGAAATACCCAAGCGGTGTCTAACACCTCTATCAGACGTAAGAGTTCGGCACCTCGACGTGGTGTATTGGTTACAAAGCTCGTCTTGCTAGATCAATTACGACTGAGTAGTGAGTTCGATCCTCACTAGTTGCCGCATACTTTCGGCCTTGTGCCACATGTAAACCGGCAATGGAAATTCATTATCAGACGTCAGAGCTGACAAATGGACTCGTTTCCAGCTCAGAACGGCATAAAATGAATCAAGATCAACGTATAAACACATCTGTAGCTTGCTTTTGAAAGTTATATTTTGGACGTGTTCATTCGTCCCTGTCGAAAGTTCCTCACCTCAAACATATTAAGTGCCCTCCCTCGCAACAACGTCTTTTCATCGGAATAAACGGTGGTTAGTCTTTCTACGGGAATCTTTCGCTGATACATCTTAATGACTTTTTGTTCTGGGTTGAATCCTCACTGCTATCGAACACTATATTTTAATAACAAACCGCATATAGCGAATAGAATGACGTAGAAAGTTGTCGACACAGAGATATTGATCTAACTACGAGTATTTAGAATAACATGGACTGACAATATGAGAAAGGGGGAAGTTTTGTGTAGAATAGCAACTGCGTTTAACATTCAGAATGAAATAGAAGAAACATTTGAGAAGATAATGAGGAAAGAAGACTTGGGCAATTCAATGCCCACAGGACAAAATGAAAGGCAAGAAAAATCGAGGAAAACAGCAACAATTTTTAGTAAATGGCGGGCGAAATAAGAGGCACAGGCACAAAAGAAGTATCGTAAAAGAGCTAGAAATACTTCTAAATAATTAATTGAAGATCATGATATTTCAAAACTTCTGTCTTTCTTGCTGGAACTATCAATATATTTTCCTTTGAATACCGTTTCCAAATCGATGAAAATCAAACAAAATAAAGGAAAGTGTGCAAAAATTAGGGTTAAGTCGAAAAGCTTTAGATATAAATAAACATAGATAGATAGATAGATAGATAGATAGATAGATAGATAGATAAGCATCATCTTGTGAAGTTGTTCCACAATGCAGCGGCTCTTTGGAAGAAGTTGTCCGAATGGAACGTCTTCCCTACAAATGGAATACGATGGGAATGATTATGGTTTACACCTTTGTACATGATATTTTGGGGTTTGGCTGTAAAGGCTGTCGGGGCATTTTTCTTAGAAATAGCGACAGAGTAGCGACAGGCTTGCAATGTTGTGTCTGTGGGAAAGGGGTATCGCGGGGGGGAATTAATCGCCTAAAAGGCCGCGTAAACGATTTTGTACTTTAATGTTTAGAAATTGACCTATTACTAACATTATGGCTCTTCACTACTTCACGTTTTTCTTGAACTATTAATATATTTTACTGTGATTACTGCTTCCAATTGGAATCGGAATCTATAAAAATCAGACAAAAGAAGTGAAAAAGTGCAAAATCAGCGTTATGTTGAAAAACGTTAGATATATATAAACATACAGAGATAGATAGATAGATAGATAGATAGATAGATAGATAGATAGATAGATAGATAGATAGATAGATAGATAGGAACAGACTGTGGCAAACTGCAGTCACAGATGACTCTACTGTGGTCATTATTAATTTCTCATTATTATCCCTGGGAAAGGCATATAATACGCTTCTTCTCTCTTGACCAGCTATGGATTAAATAGTAGGGCAGGCTGAACTTTCCAGCTATGGATGGCAACGAATCTCAGAAAAGGACAACTCTGAATTCTAAATCGCGGAGAAAGAAAGGGGAAACGGCTCCATCGTCTTCCAAAAGAATGCATTGTAATTTACAAATAATCAAGAGACATGATTGTGTAAGTCCTGAACCGACCTGACATTAAAAAAATGCAGAATTGTTATGGTTAACAAAGTACATATTTCAAGAGTGGCAACTACATTCAGTTACACTATCACTGCTTCAATATTTCGATTTTTTTTCTAGCGATCGAATGAGATCTTGTGTCGCTAATCTGCTGAAATTTTAGACCATACTTACAGTGTTGTATTTATCTGCATAAAAAGGTAAATATCTATACCTGACGTGCATATTATATCTGGAAACAAACACCTAACACGCATATGGATAGTTTAATGCATATTATTTTCATTATGTTTGAAATATTCTGACTATATCAGAAAATGTCCTGGTCACTAGATGTGCATATAGTAGCAGTCATATGCGAATTGTAGAATAGATAGATAGATAGATAGATAGATAGATAGATAGATAGATAGATAGATAGATAGATAGATAGATAGAAAGAAAGAAAGAAAGAAAGAAAGAAAGAAAGAAAGAATGAGACAGAGACAAATTAGGATCAAATAAATTGTCATACCTTTTCAGTTAATAACAAATATTAAACAAGAACCACGACTAAAGCAATTATTACAACAGTGTCTCTTGGCCTTTCTTTTATTTCCAGATTAAATACTCTGCAAGTGCGTGACTTCATGTGCATGGTTACCCTCTGTTCTTTCAAGCTAGGTCATTATAATTCTATGTACTTGCCACAAGAAAGAGATCATTCAGCTTGTTTTGGTTCTTGCTGGACAATAATATATTGGCGAATTCATCCGAAACCAGACTCTAGAACTTAGCAAAGCTATATCTAAATGCGTCGTTAGAATATATGTTATAACCAACCGTTTTCCACAATGAGAGAATGGAATTCAGGCGAGAGATAGAAAATAGTGATAAAGGGTTTATAGGCCGAGGCAAAATTGCATATCAGTCCAGTATGAATTTAAAATCTGCATAGATTTGGGGGCTTAAAGGTGAAGAGAACGACGCTCTCTACAGAAAGAAATAACTTATTTTGAATTATGATCATCTTTGTCAAGTCACTTAGTTCAAGTCCTGGGTATGACGATAAACTACATCCGCCAACAAGTTCTCTCATCGGACGGTTGGAGTATAGAACCTCCTCTTAACTGCTGTTGCTCCAAGGTCATCCCTGACCCGGGGTAGTAGCACCTGTTAGGATCCCAGTTATGGGCAAATAGTTAACCCTCGAACAAAAACAAACAATATAAAAATTCATTTTCATAGTAAAATGACCAACACTAGATTTTTATATAAAAAATTACCAACAATACATATTTATAGCAAAATTACCAACAATACCTATTTATAATAAGATTATCAACAATATATGTTCATAGTATTTATATCAAAATGAACAATAATACATTTTATCTGTAGTTGAAGGCATACAATTCTGTTTAAAGTAAATTTTGTTGCAGCCATAAAATAATGTTCGTTTTTTGTTTGTTTTGTTTTGTTTTACGACATATCAACCTCAATGGGTTATTTAATGCCGACAAAATTTTTATTGTTGGTAATATTTTTTTTCAAAAGTCTATTTCTGGCAATAATTTATCCTTCAAAAAATCTATTTCTGGTAATAATTTATCCTTCAAAAAAATCTATTTCTGGCAATAATTTATCCTTCAAAAAATCTATTTCTGGTAATAATTTATCCTTCAAAAAATCTATTTCTGGCAATAATTTATCCTTCAAAAAAATCTATTTCTGGCAATAATTTATCCTTCAAAAAATCTATTTCTGGCAATAATTTATCCTTCAAAAAAATCTATTTCTGGTAATAATTTATCCTTCAAAAAATCTATTTCTGGTAATAATTTATCCTTCAAAAAATCTATTTCTGGTAATAATTTATCCTTCAAAAAATCTATTTCTGGTAATAATTTATCCTTCAAAAAATCTATTTCTGGTAATAATTTATCCTTCAAAAAATCTATTTCTGGTAATAATTTATCCTTCAAAATATCTATTTCTGGTAATAATTTATCCTTCAAAAAATCTATTTCTGGTAATAATTTATCCTTCAAAAAATCTATTTCTGGTAATAATTTATCCTTCAAAAAATCTATTTCTGGCAATAATTTATCCTTCAAATATGTATAGGTGGTAATATTTTTTTCAAAAATGTATTGCTGATAATAACTTTTTACAGAAGTGTTTTGTTGGTATTAAAGCCTATTTCTAAACGTTTTAACCCCAGTTTTGGTAGGTTATCTATTTGCCTATAGCTGGGATCCTAACAGGTGATACCACCCCGGGTCAAGGTGGACCTGTAAACACCAGAAATTAAGAGGTGGTTCCACGCTCCTCAAAACCTCCTGAACAGCAGCCTAGCTGTCGGACGTAGTTTATCGTCTTACCCAGGACGCGGTTGTAGTTTATCGTCATACCCAGGACGGCATAAAATAATGTTCAAAATATTTAGATTTGTGCATTAAATAACCCACCGAGATTGATATGCCACTAAACAAAATCAAGCAACCAGATACACAACATAAAAGAACTCTTTCCTGATATTAATCCATGTAATATCCTACAATTTCTTAAAGAAATCAAACAGTATTCCAAAATATAGCTTTGACAAACTACAACATAAAACACGCATATTACCGCCTCTAATAATTATGTCCACACAAACATCTATATGCTCAAAAGCTGAATATCATCTACCATGCATTCAATTGCGAAAGTAGAATAACACATTTGTATTACTTCAAAGTTCCCAACAAAATTCAATTTCGGTATTAAATGATCCATAAGGGAGTTGATATGCCGTTAAACGATCAAATGAAATTCTTTAACTCAGTTGCCTTCTTAGAGTCAGGGCTTCTAATGACATCGTCTTTCCTAAAGAAAATGCAATATGCGTGAGGTATGCAATATTTAAATTACAACTGGCGTCTCACTAAAATCATCGCGAGCGAAATTACAACAATGGAAAGTTTTTTAATTTTCTGGAAAAGTTCCTTTTTATTGTTCCTTTTTATTGTAATAACGTTCCTATTTATTGTAATATTTCCAATACTTATTTCCAGCAAACTACATATTTCAAGAAAGGCAACTACCTCCACTTACATTATCACTGATTCAATATTTTTAGCGAGCGAATGAGATCTAGTGTCGCTAATCTGCTGAAATTTTAGGCCATACTTACAGAGTTGTATTTATCTAAATAAAAAGGTAAATATCTATACCTGAAGTGGATATTCTATCTAGAAACAAACACCTAACACGCATATGGATAGTTTAATGCATATTATTTATATGTTTTACATATTCTGAATATATCACTATCCTGATCACTAGATGTATATATAGTAGCAGTCAGATGCGAATTCTAGAATAGATAGATAGAGAGATAAATAGAAAGAAAGAAACGTTCATTTTTATAATATTTTCCATACTTATTTCCACCGCCAGAGCAATGGATTTTGTTTTAAACACATACCTATATTAGAGACAGTAGTTAAAAATTGATTTTAAAATTGAATCCACCACAAAGTGCTTTGCTTTTTTTTTAATATACAAGCTTATATTTGGGGGTTCTAATAATCACGTGAATCTCATTTCCTAAAATCCGGACAAATGACCAAACATAAGAATGTCAAATACTCTCTTAGTTGGGTGCATACATTTTCAGTAATCCGTTTCTTTGTTTAACGGCATATCAACTCTTTATGGGTCATTTAATTCCAAAATTTAATTTTCTTGAGAGCATTCGTAATTTCTTTTCCAAAAATATATTGCTGGTAATTATTTTTTTCCGAAAAATGTACTGCTGGTATTTTTACTATAAAGATGTATTTTTATACTTTAATAGTGTTTTGACCCTGGTTTTGGGGTTCACTATTTGCCTATAGCTATAACCTAACAGTTTCTGCCAGCCCGGGTCAGGGTGGACCTGGGAACAACAGTGATTAAAAGTTGGTTCCATGCTCCTCAAAACCTCCAATCTCTTGATCAGCGGAAACACTGCCAGATGTAATTTATCGTCATACCCAGTACGTTCAGTTATCCGTCACGTTATTACCATTGTCTAGACATTTCAATGTTGTTTTCAATAAGTTATTTTCTTACAATGCATCATTGATTGACTCAAATACGTAGACCAGAAATCAATAAAGCTAGTAATTACTGATAGTGGATATCGATTTCAACATTAAAAGACAGTTAATCGAAAAAACTATTCGTGTTCAAAATTTGTCAGAGGATTTTTTTTTCTGCTGAGTAATATTTTTCTAATTTCATTTTTGGTACTTGAAGAATCCTCAAGCGTCATTAAGTTATGACGGGCATTACTTTCTTCGGCTCTTTCCACTTGACGACTGGTAGAAAATCAGTTCATGGTATATAGATAGATTCCCTTTTATTTGCCAGTTCACACGACGGTGTATCTTTTATTACATTACCGGACACTGATTAGGATTTGAGGATGGTGCAACGGTTCTTCTTTTTATTTGTCATGTCCTTTCAGGACGAAGGCTATCACGGCTCTCCACCTCCCTCTATCCCTTGCAGCTCTCAACAATTCCTTCCCTCTGCTTCCTTCCCTAGGCCACGTTCTGTCATCCACCTGCTCAAGTCCGCCAGGTATGACCGACGTGAAAAATGGTAACAGACGTGACAAAGTTAAAATTTCAGCCTCAGGTCTGAATTTAAAACCATGGCGAAGGCAGCAATCAACCCCTTCACTATCATTCTATCTCAGGTACATCAACCATATATTATAATTATTTCTTTTTATCATTTCAAGGGAGGCGACACTGGAACTCGGGGGGTTACAGGGAGTGAAAGCGAATGCGAATAAGAAGATTGAAAATCGAATGGATTTGGGAAAAGGACAAAAAAGTAACAGGATTCAAAAAGACAGGAGATGACGATTGACGTTGCATTTAAATTTTGAAGATTGTAGGTGACAGGGTAGTAAGAAACCGGAGGTCCACAGGTGGGAAGTGGGAGAAAAATGTTAAAGTATATATATATATATATATATATATATATATATATATATATATATATATATATATTTGAATTGGACAAGGTCCAACAATTTATTTAAAGACATTTTATGATATGTTTAACGTTCTTTTTAATAGATACAAGTATTTAAGCAAATCCTCTGTTTTATAATAAACAGTATTAAATAACATTTACCGGCCTGAATGTCCGATAAATTTTCATAGAATTTTCGGAGAACGAGAATTTCCTATGAAAATTTCTCGGATATTCAGGCCGGTAAATGTTATTTAATACTGTTTATTATAAAATAGAGCATTTGCTTAAATACTTGTATCTATAAAAAAGAACGTTAAACATATCATAAAATGTCTTTAAATATATATATATATATATATATATATATATATATATATATATATATATAGCGCTTCTTATGATGAGCTTGTAAAAATATGTATTTCATTAAGACATGGGATGTCAATGAAACCTTAAGTCTATCAAAAACATTTTCATTCAAACTCACTATAGCTGGAATTATCGATGTCTTCATACGCCGCATTCATCCTTCAATTCCTACTTCAAGTTCATTGCATTTTGATAGGTTTTTGAAGATCTTAACAACAACATTTCAACCCTACGTGAACATCCATATCAATAAGAAATCCCATTTTTTTATTGTTCTCTTTGCTCTGGGCTTTGATTGTTCTGTCTGTGTATAGTAAATTCCCATAACTTTGTTATAGGTTCTGTATCTGTAACCGCGTCTGGATGGTGACCATTACAATCTCTTGTAGTTTCTTCCAATAAATTTTGTAGATATCCTTGTGCAGATATTGGTCCAATCTGTCATGCTGAGTTTTTATATACGGAAGATGCTAACACCGTGCAACCTGATACAAGGTGTGGGCGATTGTCTCCGGATATTCATCACAGAATCTGCATTTGGAGTCGACAGAAAATTCAGTGATTGACCGTTAATTTCTAGTTAGCAAGCATTGGTCCTTTGTAATAAAAAATAAAACCTTTATTTTCAGCTTTTAATCCCGAACTACGCAACCAGTGATGGGTATGTGTTTCGTCTACATCTGCTGGTTAGGCACGGGAAGATTATTAGGTATGAAAAACAGTTTCTCTGATTTTTTTGTTTGATACGATCCTTTTACAAGTCATTTAGCTCATGTGTACGACACGCATGCTCATTTGAGCATGCTCATTTGAGCATGCGCGTCGTACACATGAGCTCAATATGTTTGAATCGCTGGTAATCCTGATATTTTCTTAATGCATCAATATTTCCTTTCAAACATTCTAGATGCTCCTTTTATATTGCGTTTCAATGTTACAGTGTTGCAATTTCTGTTTGGAGTCACGGTGGAGTAATGGATAGCAGCGCGAAATGAGGAATCGGTAGAGCAGAGTTCGAATTCCAGTCGAATCCATTACATTCATTTACGTGAAATTGGGAAGATATGAATCGTCTTCTTCTCCCTAAAGTTATGCGTAAATAGCAGGACAGACCAGGTTCTATAGCCTTGGATGGCAACTGGTCTACCGCAGAAAGAAATGGCAACCTACCGTGGGAAAAATCTGCCTCGTCAGTCATGTATCGAAATCGCCCAAGTGTGTATCATGCATGGCACATAACTGACTGAATTTCTTTTTCCAGATCCTTAAATTTAAAAGTGCATCTAATTCATTTACTGATCAGAATGGTAATATGTCTGACGAAACTGTCTTGTGATATTCGGGTCGCGCATAGGCGTAGTCAATGAAAATTCTATTCTCGAGGAATTGTATCAAGAATTCTTCAGAGAATTACTTCAGAGTTAATGATGTCAGTTTTCGAGAGGTCTACAATGTTGGTCTCACTTCCAAGTCTCCTTAGTTGCCTTATCAGTTTTCTAGGTGGTGTTCCAAGTGTTTCAATGTTACAATTATGCAGTTTCTTTTTCCAGGTCCTTAAATTTGAATGTTCGCCTCATTTATTCGTTAAGATTATTTTACCAGAGGGAATGACCGTATTTTTTAGGTATTATTATAATTAATAATACAGCCTTCAGTATTCTGTTCAGTAAATTGCTCGAGACCTAAGTGAAGGCATGGTCGTAACTATCAGGTCATCCCATAAGTTCTATCCGAATTTTGAATAAAAAAAACAAGTGACCAAATGTTACATTCAACAATGTATTTTCCCTGATTATCTATGACTTCCTTCCATCTATTAATAAACTTAATAATTCCATTACTGTAAAAATCTTTCGGCTTTGATTCGAAGAACTCACAAATGTCAGTTTTAATCTTCCTGTGTTACAAAATCTGTTTCTTCCAAATGATTCTGTAAGCTACGAAACAAATGGTAGTCTGAAGGAGCAAGGTCGGGAGAATAAGGTGGATGAGGAATTTTCTCCCAACCAAGTTCTTCGATCTTTTGTGACGTGATTCTTGCTGTGTGTGGTCGCGCATTGTCCTGATGAAACATCACCCGTTTTCGATTCACTAGAGCAGGTCTTTTTTTCCTCAAAGCTTGATTCAAACGCTCTAATTGCTGACAGTATATTTGAGCATTAATTGTTGCATTAGGTGGTAAGAATTCAAAGTGGAGTATTCCTTGGTAATCTCACCAGATTGAATGAAGAACCTTTTGCCCATGAAGTTCCCTTCTCGGCTGTGGCTGGGGTCCTTCCCCTTTACCAAGCCACTGTCTACGACGCTTAACATTTCGATAAAAGATCCATTTTTAGTCGCCAGTCACAAGTCTATCCAAAAAAAAAGAAAAAAA
Organism: Acanthosepion esculentum; assembly: GCA_964036315.1. Classification (NCBI taxonomy): domain Eukaryota; kingdom Metazoa; phylum Mollusca; class Cephalopoda; order Sepiida; family Sepiidae; genus Acanthosepion; species Acanthosepion esculentum. The sequence goes on from OZ038497.1 coordinate 59,065,262, forward strand.
AGGCGAGAATGGCGAGAAGAGCAGATGTCAACTCGGGATTTGAGGTTGTTTTCAGACAATTCATGAGGCACCCATTTTTCAAGTTTAGGAACTTTTCCAAGTTGTTGAAGATGACGATGAACAGTTGTATGGTCTGAACTGAGAACCCCTGCCAATTCCTCAACTGATAAAGCAGGATTTTCTTCAACGGCTGCTTCAAGAAGCTTTTCATCAAACTTAACTGGACGTCCGTTTCGATCTTCATCTTCAAGGGTGAAATCTCCACCTCTGAATTTTGCAAACCATCTTCTGCAAGTTTTTTCATTCACACATTCCTCTCCATAAACTGAGTGAATGTTTCTAGTCGCTTCGGCTGCTGAGTTTCCTTTCTTGAACTCATAAAGCATTATGTGCCTCAAATGATTCTTGGGTACTTCCATGTTAGCAGGGTTTTAATCAAACAAAATTTAATTTTATTGTTCTCTAAAATAAAATTTGATCAGTTTAAATGCATCTAAACATAAAAATAATGTTCACCTCCATTAGACATTATAAAATACTCTTTAAATTTCGTTCATTTTAAAAAAAAGTTAAAATTCGGACAGAACTTATGGGATGACCTAATATATGGATTTTGTTTTCCAAAATTCGGAACTTATGTGATATCTAACAAGTAAAATGATCATATTTTATTTAATAATTGTTTAATAATTATTAATAATTTAATTATTATTTAATAATTATTAATTATGTTAATTAATAATTAATAAGATATATAATATATATAATTATATGCATATAATTATATATATATAATTATATTAATTAATAATTAATTAATTAATTATAATTAATAATTATTGATAATACTCCCCTGGGCAGATTGAAAGTTCTGCATAGCACAAAGTTTGGAATCTCTTGAAAACAGATGTTAAAACGACTGTTGTTCCCGACATTGTCTGTGTGCGATTTTTTGTTTTATTTTTTTTACTTTTTATTTTTTAGCCACGGTTCCAATTATTACAAGTGTTCCGTTGTATTCAAGTGCCACATTTTTCCAGTTTCAATTTCAAGATCCTGATATTTACATATATTGCACTATTCTTTAACAGATATATATTTATCTGGTGATACTCCAATATCTATTAGAAGACTTTTTGTATTCTTTAATTACAATGTCAAAGTCCCCAAAATAATGATCTTTGGATCTTCTATGATTAGTTCAGACTGATATTAATGTAATAACAAAAGTACGCAGAAGTAGGCGTTAAGGAAGCTTTATTCAACTGAGAATGCAACGTTCCTTTCATAGTCCTAGTATACAGAAGTAGCTCTCTCGAAGAGGAGAGTAACAAATCAAAGGGAGACCGCTCTTGATGATTCATAACAATACAATTTGTCATATATTAATATTATTATTAATACTACAACTATATAGTATATGTGTGTGTGTGTGTGTGTGCGTGCGTGCGTGCGTGCGTGCGTGCGTGCGTGCGTGCGTGCGTGCGTGTGTGTGTACAGGGGTGCGAGAGAGAGATTAGAAGTTTCTTTGTTAGGAACTGTTTATTTCCAATTTTTTTTGTATCTAAAACAGTCGAGTCTCAGCTCAAGAATTAATATTTTTTCCCGGATTATTAGAATTCACTTCCTGTTCACACTCGGAACATTGACTAATAACAATAACATTATTGACATATTTACAACGACAGAGTCCAATTCGCTTCGACTATGCCACCAACAAATATTCTGCTATTTCTTTCTTTTTTTCTACTTTGCTCGATTTATATATGTATTCCTTATCGTCTGCTTAAGACTTCTTTTCATTTTTTTTTTCATTTTTTACTTTTTAAATCTCATTTTGCTATCAATGGTTTCAGGAAACATGATGTGTGGACGTGAGTGAGTTCGTGTCTCCGCTCTGTTTGGTGCATGCGCAAACGTTTATGACTTATCTGCGCATGCGTATGCTGAACATTGTATCTCCTTCCTTGTTTTTGCTTTGTTTACGTGCAGACAGCAAAAGTAATTAGATCGAGTCCGTTCTACCTGTCATCTTATTAGCACTTAATGAGTCTATTTCATATTTCTACTAATGGTCCATAGGAAGAAGAAAGATGTACAAAGAAATAAAAGTGGACTAAGTAGATAATAATTATGATTAAACACAATTTGCCTCCCCCTACCTTTCTAGTATTATCCTTTAGATTTCTTTGTAGAACAAGTGGCAACAAGTCGTCTAACTATTCAAGCTCACTTTTCTCTGTAATCTAGATGATTTTCTTAATCTATGTTATATGTTTTTAATCATTGCACTCCAAACAAAGCGGAAATCCTATTAGTACGCAGTGGACGCGAAAGAGAAGTGTGATTATAGGGAGGACTGATGAAAGTACAACAGATGAACGGGATTCAACAAGATAGAGGATGGCGATTGACGTGGCATTTAAATTTTTGAAGATTGTAGTTATCAAGGAAGCAAGGAAGCTAGAAGGAAGTTCCACAGGTGAGAATTGCGAGAGAAGAATCTGTTGGAGTAGGTGGCGGTAGCATTTAGCTATTTCAACAGTAAAAGATTAGTATTTAGATGCCAATCTAGTAGCACGCTTGTAGTCGGGGAACCAGAGAAGAAAGCTCGTCAGAGCAATTGCCGTGAAAATATTTGTAGAAAAGACAAACGGAAGCCACGTCACGTCGGTGAGAAACTGACCGATTCGCGATGCCAAGTCAGGGTCAATTACATAGTAGGTCTTTTTTCGGGGTGGTGTCGGTTCCTTTCTTTAATTTCCAGTAATTCCAAATTATGTACAAGACGCTTTCGGACAGTCCGAAATGAACTTATGATGATGAGTGCATCTATTCATGTTTATATTTTTCAGGGAATAATTTTTTTGTGGATTAGCATTCATTATCTGTCTATATTACCCCAAAGAGTGTGAGTTCAATACCCGGTTAAGGCAGTGGAGAACTTTCAGAGGGAAAAATTAACAGGAGATAACTGATAACTGACATCCATTAAACATGGCACGTGGAACTAGAACATTCTACCCCAGTGATCGAAATAAAGGGTTCAGTTCGACATTCCAACCACCAGAAGAAGCCCGGAGTGTACAACGGCCGAAACGTTGTAACAAATATGGCGACAAAGATGAGGACAATAGTCCGAATAATGTAAATAATGTAGCATTCATTAGATTTTCTTTTTCAAATCACGGCTTGTTGAATTTTTATCCATTTAGAAGGTTTTCGCCTATCAATCTTCTTTTATGTACTACGGCCCCTCGCGACATAGCCGATTATTTCTCTCCACAACTTTCCATCTTGTGTGACTCTTAGCAGTTTTTCTTCCTTTGCCAAGCCCCGCCATCATTTAGCCATTCAATCCGACAAGCTTGCTCGATGCCTTTCTTGTCTCTCTTGCCCTCAATATACCCCGTGAGGGTTAATTCTTTCAAACCCTCCTTCATCATCATGTGTCCAAATAATTTCAGCTGTCTCTTCCTGACTCTGAGTAGGAATGTTCTTTCTGATGCCATTTTCTTTAAGACTTCCTTGTTGCTTACTCGCTCCGCCCATAAAATATTCTGTAGAAGCACATGTTTCCTACTTCTAGTTTTCTCCTCATCTGTGGGGAGATAGTCCAGCATGCATAGAGGATAAACAACACATATCAGTCTAGTACTATTTCCTTTGTTTCTACCGATTTTTCCGTTTCTCAGCACGCACTAGGCAGTGTGACAAACCTGAAAATATCTGATGTCGCAATTGCGTATAATTTTTAACATACGCTCCTTGTTCTTATTGTGATATTTAACACAATTATTTTTTTAAAATATAATTTTGAAATTACATTGTTTTGATTTTATGTGGCTATTGTCTTCCGTCACCTTACACTACTGATTACTGAAATCCAAAAATATGACCTAAAAGAAAAAAAATGGAAGGGAAAATGCTGAACAATTAACAAAGAAAATTTTAAAAAAACTAGTTAATTCTTTGAGAAACCAATATCTCCAGAAAATTGGAAATTAAATTAATGAAGCCAACATAGAAAATGTGTTAAAATGCAGAAAAAAGCAAAAAAAAAAAACCAATATCATAAAATCAAAACCACTACAGAAGAAATGTCCTGGTCTCAAAAAACAATTTGAATCACATTTCAGCCCTGACGACACTAAACTTAAGATGCCTGCAGAAATAGAACATATACCAATATACATCCAATCGTTACAAAGTCTGTCCCCAAACACAAACAATAATGAATCTAGTGATGAGATATTAATAAACAACAAAGGAATAACAAAATATCACTTGACTAAACTTTTGAAAATAGCTTACTTTCTCCCTGAATTCAATATCAAGTGTCTCTATTTTAAGTCTGAAATCAGAAATGTATCTCCAAAAATTGGAGTTTGTCACATATTAAAGAACTATGGAAGCAGAAAGGTAGCCTTCAAGACCCTTATATGTACTGAGGTATCTCAACTGGATCCATCATGGTGAAAGTATTAATGAACATTATATTATATTAACTAGGCTCTCATAGTTTTATGAAAATGAACTCCTCACGACCAAGTTTGGTTTTCATTCTAATAAAGAATGCAATGATGGCATATATGTCATCAAACAACTTCAAGAAATTGCTTACTTCTCTAATAAAAAAAAACTGCATGCGTGCTTTGTCATCCTCACAGCAGCATATGACCACGTCAATATAGACTTTTTCTTTTCATCCATTAGAAAACACCTTTCAAGCTCCGAACCCACTGAATGCATCAGTCTAATAGAAGAATGTATCGGTCCACAAAATCTTATATCCCTAGCGAGGTCCCCAATACGGAAACATTTCAAACCTCATCAGGAGTAGGACCATGAGAAGATGGGAACCCCAGTTTTTTAATCTTTTCTTAGAAGATGCCCTGCTCATTTACAAACACAGATGTGAGGAGATGGGCGCTGATCATTTAAGTGTTCCATACCACATCCCAAACGAATCTACCAATAGAAGACAATGGTCCTGCTTTCACTCCCGATGTCAATGTTCTGATTATTACTGGAGCTATGCTGATGGTATGGGTATTTATAATTGGGATAAGAATAACCCTGAACAAAATATCAACATCATCTACCACACGCTCCAATAAATAGGACTCAAGATAAACCTTTCTGAAATCGGAATTGAAATAAAAGTATGAAAATACTTCGGCGTATTGGAACAAAACCAAAACATCGGGCAGAAACGCCGAGTTAAGTTTTTTTAAATATCTCGTCAGATCGAGACTTTAACCCTAGAACACTAACCATGGGTATATAGTACCCAGTGCAAATTTTCCTATTTTTAATTACAATTTTCAGTACTTGATTTTCTTACCTAAATAATGTTTTTCAGTTCCTATTAATGTTAACTCAAAGTAAACATTTTGAAGTGTATGCATGTAAAATATTTCAAATAAAGATTTATATTTAATTTTTTTTGTTGTTGATATTTTCAAAATTGGGTATGATATACCCATGGTTACTAGTGGTGTAACTTTAATTGGTGGTTAGTGTTCTAGGGTTAAACATGGATGTCATGCATAGCGTCGGACCTGTTCAGAAATGTCTAAACTGTCAGCTGTATACAACTGCTTTCTAAGAACAATGGTTAAACATGGCTTTGAGCGTGTGAAATCTGAGGTTCTTGACAAAGACCACCCTTATTTGAACATTGCGAATTGACGCTACAGAATCACAAATAACTGTACCAAATAAGGAAAACTAAATCTCTTGAGAACTACCAACATCAGCAACAACTAAAATGGATAGCACATTTAACTCGAAAAGAAAATGAGGACATGACCAAGATGTAGACATTGCACACTACTTCAAATAAAAGGTTAGGAAGAAAACCCCTCAGCAATACTGGAAAGAGCGATAAACTATTGGGCTTGAGGAATAAAACTATTTTCATGAAAAATTGTTTTAAGAGAAGGATTTTATAAAAGCATTACTGGCTACTCGGTCACTGATTACCAAATGTTTCCTTATAGGGAAATGGTTAATATTACCATTGTCATTAGCATTCTGGGTATCTAATAGTCGTCGCTTCCGCCAAGAAACCAGTTTCACGAATATCTCTCCAATGACTCAAAATGGCGAAGTATATTCTTATTGATGAACTATGCAAATATCTCTGTAAAAATCATCAATCAAATTCGGATGTATGAACTGATAGCGAAGAAGAATGCACTGGGAGGTCACAATTGATGATTTATCAGATTGCAAAAACACAATTACACCAACTACTTCGGAATCAAAATAGACACTCAATGGAAGCGAAATGATTGTTCTTAATTTTATCGGAAATTTGGGTGTAAAACTAAAGGAAGCTAATCTTGATAATGTTTTAGATATAAATTTTGTTGAATTTGATTTTGTTAATTTTACGACGTATCAATCCTCGTTAGTCAAAATCAGTCGAAATTTACAGTCACAAATAAATATATGGCTCCAAACATAAAATCAGAACGAATTAATAATTTTCAATATAGTGTTTCAGTATTAATTGCCATTATATTTATTTTTATATTATCAATTTGTTTTTAAATTGGTTCCTGGATCGATAAATATTGTTTGTTTATAGCTGAGCCTATAAACGTTTATTTCTGAAATGAATAACATAAAGGTTATTGACTCAGAAAACAGAATTAGCAAAATCAGTTCAGTTCTGGTATGCTCCTTTTCACTAGAATACGCTTGAGAAATGAATTAATCATTTTCCCCTTAGCTATGGCTTAAATAAGCGTTTAAATATGGCTGACTAGTCTTGGATAACAGCCCGCGTAAGGAAGAAAATTACACTGAAGTTAAATTCCTGTAGAAAGAGACTTAAAACAACTCCTCATTATTATGTTTTTTTTCGTAAATTCATCCCAAGTAAGGCGATGATACCACTGAGACGCAAAGGGCAACTGGGCGTGAAAGAGAAAGAAATGCTTGAGAAGAAACAGGAAATCCCATCATAAACATGGAAAAAGAAATTTTCAAAAATGTACTTGGTTAATGAATAGATAAATATTAGTCGTTTATATTTGAATCTATAAGCATTTACTTGGTTTGTGGTTAGGTAAATATTGGTCGTTTATATATGAGTCTATAAGCATTTACTTGGATCGGGAATAGGTAAATATTGATCGATTGTATTTCTTTTTCTATACACCGCACCCCTTTAGGACATGGGGAATCATGGCACTCCAGAACGTCATATCTCTTGTACCCTTTAGCAGTTTTCCTCCCACCATCCATTCACACAAACTGTTCTGGTAGGTGGCTCGCAGCCTTCTCCTATCACTCTTTCGCTCTATATGCCCCATGAGGCTTAAGTTTTCCAAGCCCCCTTCCTAATTATGTGTTAAAGGAATATCAGCTGTATTTTCCTAATTCTGTGTACAAGTGGTCATTCTGTTGCCATTTTCTTTATGACTTCCTCGTTGCTTACTCGCTCCGTTCATGGAATTCTCAGTATTCTTCCGTAGATCTCCATTTTTGTTTCCAACATTTTTCTTTTCATCCGTGTGGATACAATCCAGTGTTCACTGCCGAGTAAGAGGACGGATATCACATAGAAATCCAAAACCTTTTTCTTTGTTTTTAAACTACAGAAATATATTCAATGGCACAAAAGTCGATTTTACTAAATACTAGGTTGTCAAAGATTATCCTCACTTTTGCCATAATTTAGATTTTTCACACTGCCTTCTACTCATGCGTGCTTATAGTTGGTACTTTTGTGGTCAGGTTATCGAGGTTTGAGCTTGATCGCGTTTAGCTTCTTGTTGCAGTTACAATATGAACATGGCCGCTAGCAGTGTTCACCAAGGAGGAACAAAGAGCAGTGATTCGATATCTGTGTCGTGGGCTGAAATTCATCGGAGACTTTAAACACAATCCGGTGACATCTACAGAGTAGAAATGTGCATGAGAAGTTTAAAAGTAGCTGGACATGCGTGACAGACGAAGAGGGAGCAGGACGCCCGTCAACCTCTAGCGATGACGATAAGATTCAGCAAGCCCGAGAGATGCCAATGGTAGACAAGCATCTGTTATCTGCAGATAACATGCTACTTCACTGATGATAACCATCGATGAGGTAGCATGGTATCTGCAAATTTGTGTCACTGATCTTTGTTCCTCTTGCACACTGATCGTGGAGCGGTCAAGTTTACGCTGTAACAGCAGCAAGAAAACTGTACCGAACAAGCTCAAACATCGATCCTGTGGTCAGAATAGTAGCTACTTTAAGTACGCATGAGCAGATGGAAGTATGATATGGCTGAAGAGCCGCTAATTTTTAACTTACCTTCATATATAATTTTAGTGTTACTTTTTCTAGAACAAGATTTTGTTATTTATTGATCGCCCTAGATCAAATCATATTCAAGTCAGAAAGATTAACAGAAAATGAAAAAAAGAGTATTTTTACTAATTGCCTCCAAGATTAAAAGTTAGTGTCGCATTTAGAAAACGCTAAGCAAGCTTCTCTTGCCGCAATTAATGGGTTAATGCTGGCTTGCTTTGTTTGGCTGCGTGACTATACGTCAGATGGATTTGTATAATCCTATATTAGAGACAACCCACAAGAATATTTCTTTTGCAATTGTATTGGGAAAATGTTAATTTATAAATAAATTTTCTTAATCTTTTAAATTTTTATTCGCGTTCGATCGACATGATTAATATTCCGCTCAGAATTAATCTCATTGGCAAGAAAAAAGATTATGTTGAGAAAAATATGGTGTATAAATACATTTTTTCATTATCTGGAGACATAACGTTAAACAATATATCTGAAAGACATTTTATATCATAATTAAATTGTTTGGTTCTTATTTCTGACATCGATTTGGTGATTGGCTCAGTCTCCATCCGGATCTAACAATATACATACATACATACATACATATATATATATATATATATATATATATATATATATATATATATATTTAAATTGTGTGTATTTAGGTAGCATTTTTTCATTCATACATGTTTCATTAAATAATATAGATAAATGTTGTCTATATATTTTATGTATAATCGTTTAATTGTTATTAAGCTTATCAGACGATATGAAAAGAACTTACATAAAATATATAGACAACACTTATCTATATTATTTAATGAAACATGTATGAATATATATATATATATATATATATATATATATATATATATATATAAAAGTGGACATGGAAGTCAGCACTTAGAGGCGACAGTCTGTTTCATGCTAGTGCAATCGTCAGGCAACTACATATATATATATATATATATATATTAATTATTTATTATACAAATGTTACAAACGGATAAACAAGTACTCACGACAAAGATGCCTTTTTGTTTCGATGCGAATGCATTTCGACAGGTGGGGAAGAAAAGTGGTTTTAAAATCTGAAATTTGCATTGTACGAATACTTTTTTCACCCACTGAAATGGCTAAATGGAATTTCTTTCTACAAAACCAAAATTTGTTCGGTTTTCTATTCATATTTACTTATGCATCTCTGTACTGTTAATTATATAAAAGTATGTGTATACATTCGTTAGAAATACATTAAAATATAAATATGTATGTGTACGAATATTTGTTTCCCCCAATATATATATATATATATATATATATATATATATATATATATATATATACATATATATATATATATATCGTGATGAAATCGATCATAAACGAAAATGACATGTTCATCATTAATTAATCATAGCTAAGGATCGCAAGCTCATAAAGGATTTAAATAAAGTTCACACACACATATATTATTATTATTATTATTATTATTATTATTATTATTATTATTATTCCAGGATCATTTTCCAACTAATTCAAGATGACCTTTGCCCTCTCCAACCTTCTAACTTTCTGTCCAGGAGTAACAAGTTACCTAACAGATTTCATTTTCAAGTCTTTTTTCACTGCTATTTGGACTGTCATAGCAGAAACTCATCTCTCACGTCGCAAATGTCTTCTTAATTGTGTTAGATCTTTCCTAATTGATCTCTTTAGTTCAAAATTGCGATAATGATCCATCATGTGACCTCCTTATTCGGTTTTCCTCTCTATTGTTCCTTCTTTTTTAAATTTATTCACCGTTCTCTTCATGGTCTTGAATGGACTTTGGAGATGGAAGAGAGTATGAATGTTGGTTCCATGACTGAAGGACTGAATGATCTTTTTTCCTCTCACCATTGTTCACTAGGGAAGGCATAGTGGGGCTGACAAGACAATTTTATCCTGTTCTCTTTCTAGCTGAATAACTCAAAGGATTTACAGTGATTCTTGCGATAAATGGTCTCAAGATGGCTAAATGTCTTCTCTGAAAACCTGGAAAAAAAGAAACTCAGTTTAGTGGGTTTTTTATTTATTTTTGAGGGCTGGACAATTATGCTGTTACGTGATTTGGACAATTTTGCAGTTACACCCAATATATATATATATATATATATGTATGTGTATATATGTGTGTGTGTGTGTGTGTGTGTAATAATTTAAATAAAATATAGAAATATAAAATAACCAAGTCCTAACAGAGTATACTATAAAGGTACACGGAAGAAAGCAATATCAACGCCATATGGAATGACAGTTCATAATATTTCTAAATAATTTCCCGGTATATATATATATATATATATATATATATATATATATATATATATATATATATATATATATATATATATATATATATATACGAGCCGAGCCTACATGGACATTGCTCTGCTCTGTCAATATACTCTTCTCAGTTTTTGCGTCAATTTGAAAGTAAATAATACCTTGGCACCAGCATTGCTACAAGTGTTGCCGGAAGGAACTTCAATACTGATACGTGAAATATTGACTTTGCAGGATTCATTATTGGCGGCCACACGCTTAACAACCTAAGGTATGCATATGACACAGTGTTGATTGCAGACACAGAAAGAAAGCTGTAAAACTCCGACAGAAGATAGTGAAGGCAAACGGAGAGAAAGGATTAAACATCAACTGCAAGACAGAATGAATCGCTGCTAGAAGAAAGAAGACCC
>OZ038497.1:59081316-59096316 GCA_964036315.1 Acanthosepion esculentum
GCTATTATTAATAAGTGTTTGTTTTATATTCTTAAGTTCACTGTAAAAAATCTGTTTTGGAGATGAGTTAGTTTTTGCACGATGTATTAGATTTTTTATAATTGTTATTTTGTAGTAATATATATATATCTTTTATTTAATAAATTATATTTTACTATTATTAATATTATCATCTTTATTATTTTTATCCTTATCAATTTTTATATTATAATTTGATTTTTATAATTATCTAAATTTACTTGTTCTATTTATTTATTTATTTATTTTATTATATTATTTATGTTGGATACTATTATCATTATTGTTATTATTATATTATTATTGTTGTTGTTGTTGTTGTTTTAAAATGATTTTAAACTAATAATAATAATAATATTATGTGATGATAATTGCCGATTAAAATGATATGATTTTATTAGACAATTTGCTGCAAATCTTTTACTTCCCATCTCACTCTTCTTTCACTTACCTGGTATATCAATTTTTTCGGCCCTTTTAAGAAAATTTTCGAGGTTATTCTATTTCTTTATTTTTGCGATTGGCTTATCATTTATTTCTTCCTTCTTTCATTTCTTTTCTCTCACTCTCTCACTCTCTCTTTCTTTCTTCCCTTAACTTTGTAATTTGTAAACAATTTTTTTAATTTTATATTTTTTATTATTAATATTATTTTTATGCCTTTTCTTATTTCATTTTTCTCTCTCTTTCTCTTTTCCCCACTTCTCCTTTTTATCGTGATTCCATTTAACCTTTAATATCATCAGTATCATTTATATACATATTATATGCAGACTCACAAACGCAGCCAAAAGCGAACTAGGTAAAATAAGTAAAACGATACTAGAAAGAATTAATTCTGAACTTAGGAAGAAGTTAGGACATTATTTACATTATTCAGACTATTGTCCTCATCTTTGTCGCCATATTTATTACAACGTTTCGGCCGTTGTACGCTCCGGCCTTATTCAGGTTGTTGGAATGTCGAACTGAACTCTTTATTTCGCTCACTGGGGTAGACTGTTCTAGTTCCACGTGACATGTTTAATGGATGTCAGTTATCAGTTATCTCCTGTTAATTTTCCCTCTGAAAGTTCTTCACTGCCTTAACAGGGTATTGAACTCACACTCTTTGGGCCCTGTCACTGGATCTAACCAACGCCTTTATCCACTGAGCCATGTGTCCTGGTTGTACATAATACCTCATCTCAGAAATATAGACAGATAAGAAGTTAGGAGTAAACCAGTGAAAAAACTCAAAAGCAACTATTGACTGGTTCCACAGCATAAATATCAAACAAAATTGCCACTTCCTACAATTAGACTTAAAAGAATTGTACCCATCCATAACAGGACCCATGCTAGATAAGACCATCAGCTTAGCCCAGGAACAAATAATAATAAAACCAAACGAAATCGACATCATTAAGCACTCCCGTAAATCATTACTATTTCACAATGAAGAAGCATGGATAAAGAAAGATGGGATATTTGACACTACAATGGGAAGCTTTGACGGTGCAGAGACATGCGAAATCATAGGTAATTACTTACTACACGAACTAAGCAAGATAATAGATAGAAATGAGACAGGACTCTACAGGGACGACGCTCTCATAATCTTATGAAAATGTAACAAACAAAACACAGACAAAACTAGAAAAGCAATAATAAAGATTTTCAAAAAATAATGGATTCGGCATAGATATAAAAACTTACCTAAACGAAGTAGATTTTCTAGATGTTACCTTCAACCTAAGAAAAGACACATATAAACCATGCAGAAAACACAATCATAAACCACTCTATATACACACATCTTCCAATCACCTGCCTTCTATAATCAAACAGGTACCAAAATCGATTAACCGCAGGCTTTCCGACAATTCCTCCAATGAATCCATATTTAACAAAGAAAGACTACGAAACAGCCCTAAAAGATAATGCATTCCCAGCAACACTCACATACTCACCACAAAACACAAAAAAGAAATATCATATGGTCAACCCAACGTACAGCAAAATCGTAAAAACAACCGTAGGTAAAATATTCTTCAAACTCTTACACAAACACTTCCCGGAATCAAGCCCCCTACACAAAATATTGAACAAAAACACAGTAAAAATCAGCTACAGTTGCACCAAGAACATGGCACAAATAATAAAAAAGCACAATAGGAAAATTATCAACAAACCACACGAACAAATTAAACCCACGTGCAACTGCAGAATAAAGAACGAATGTCCTTTAAACGGTAATTGTTTACAAAACAACGTAATATACCAAGCCACGATAAAATCATCAGATAATGAAGAAAAAGTATACATACGAGTAACTGAAGGGCCTGGAGACAAAGAAATTATGCACACAAAACATCATTACCAAATAGTAAATATGCAAACAGCACAATGCTTTCAAAGTATATCTGGGAAATTAAAAACAAAACGCACATCACACGAAAAATATCTTGGAAAATAAGGAAAAGATCATCAGCCTACAACAACCAATCAAAAACTTGCAAACTTTGCTTGGAGGAAAAAATAGCTATCATTACCTTCTCAGACCAAAATAAATTATTAAGTAAAAGATTCGAGCTCATCTCAAAATGCAGACATGAAAACAAATTTTTACTACGTTACTTAAAAATCGAAAACGGAAAAAATAAAATTAAAATAAAATATATAAACAAAATGACAATAAAATAAGCAAAATAAATTAACCCAAACAAATTACCAAATCACACCTGTTAGAATAGACATAATAGAATAAAAAATAATAAACAAAATCAATGAACCCAAATAAATAAAGTAAATAATAAACAAATTAGCAAACCATTATGACCAAAATATTAGTTAAACTATAAAAATCTAATCAAAAATCGGACGAAAAATAGATATAACTGTTATGTAACGATAAAAGAAAAAATACTACGTTACTTAAAAATCGAAATCCGAGAAGAGAAAATATACAGTATAACAAATAAATAATAACAAGTAAAATAAATTAATCTAAATTCATTCAAATAAATAAATGAACTAACAAACGGATCCCGATAAACCAACGGTTAAAAAACAAATAAAAATAATCAATCAAAATAAATACATGAAGTAATAAACAAATTAATAACCGTTCCCACCAAAATAATAGTTAGAATAAACTACAAAAATAAACCTCAAAATTGAATAAATAGCTTTAATTATCTTCCCAAACCAAAACAAAACTAGTAAATAAGCGATATAAACAAATTTTTACTACGTTAATAAAAACACCGATTAAAATAAAAAATATATATATAAGATAAGAAATGAAAATAAAAGAATAAAAATAAAAATAAAAAATAAGAATAAATAAAAACAAGCAAAATAATTTAACCCAAATAAATAAATAAATAAATAAATAAGCAAATATATGACTTCCGGTAAAATAACCGCCAAAATAGACTACCCACAATGCACCAGCGACCCGTATATATAAATAGCCGAGAAAAATAACAGCACTCGTGACCTGACGATTGCATCTAGCATGAAACAGTCTGTTGCCTCTAAGTGTTGACTTCTATGTTCAGTTTTATATTTACACACGCTCTGTCTCTGATATTGAGTACTTTATCCCATATATATACCACATCTTAAGACTATATTTCATCATATATATATATATATATATATATATATATATATATATATATATATATATATATATGGGCGTGTGGGTGAGTGGACGTTCGCTTCTTAACCATGAGACCCGTGTTCGAATCTCATATTGCATTGTTCGTTTTGTCAGGAAGGAGACTTCCTGATCTTATTGGAATAGATCGGTCGATCCCTGCGTGTGGCATCATTGGATAGTGCCTGAAAACCATACCACGGGCTGACTGAAGCCTTGTGAGTGAAATTTGGTTGACGGAACTCTTGAGGGCCGTCAATAGCTGTGCTAGCACAAAGCTACAAGTCATCGAGGCCGAGGGTTTGAGCATGTTGGCCTTGTTCAAATTGAAAAATGGGAAGGGTTTACACCGTTTCAGACCATCCTGGGTATGACGATAAACTACATGCGCGTCCTGGGTAAGACAATAAACTACATCCAACAGCGAGGCCTCTTATCAGGTTTTGAGGAGCGTGGGACCACCCCTTAATTGCTGGTGTTCTCATGTCCACCCTGATCCGCCGTATCACCTGTTAGGGTCCCAGATATGGGCAAATAGTTAACCCCTAGACTGGGGTCAAAACACCATGAAAATGTAAAAATAGGTTTTAATATCAGAAATACTTTGTAAAAGAAATTATTACTAGCAATACATTTCTGAAAAAAAAACTGCCAGAGATACATATTTGAAGGAAAAATGTTACCAGAAATAGCTTCTTGAAAAAACAAAATTACAACAATAAATATTTTGTCGGCATTAAATAACATATTGAGGTTGATATGCTGTAAAACAAAAACAAAACCCAAAACAAAACCGTTCCAGAAAACATTGGTGCGAAAGTGAATGGAAGAGAGTTGGTAAGTTTCGAAGCCTGCTTACTGATGACTTTTCCGCGCCGACAGCCACTACACTATCCACACATCCTTCAAATGTCACTCATAACTCTTGAAATAATAATATGTTTAATACTTCAAATTCGAACATCAACCAACTCAGTAAGTTCTTATGGTACTACATACCTGACCAAGCGAAAACACCGGGGCAAACATTCTGATATCAAGCAAAAAATCTTCTAATCAAAAGCCGTCAATGAGTTATGATCAGTTCGGATTTTTAGACAAGGGCTACTTTGATCATACTCCGGTAAGGCCGTGTTTCTCGCCTGAAGAGTCGAAGTGACTTAAAAGCCTCGCGTGTGAAGAAGACGGGTTGGTTGGTTGGTTGGGTGGCATATTAGAGTTTATTGAAATAAGGCAAAAAGAACCGTGTCGTAAATATTAGAAAATCCATCAATACTTGGCGGGGGTAAATACGATGTGTGTTCCTGTACCAGGAAAAGTGTATTTACATAAGAATCATGATTTATTAATCCCCGGAGACGCTTTCAGATTTGTCATCCTGACACTGACCAGAAAGGAAATGGTAAATTCCTTGTTCTGAGAGGAAATTTCTCAGTTTTATATACATAAACCATCAAATCGAATAGATAAATAGAAAGATAGATATGGAACAGCCGAATAGCTAGCTTCCTAGATAGAACAGAGCTAACTCGCTATATATATATGTATATATATATATATATATATAGAGAGAGAGAGAGAGACAGAGAGAGAGACAGAGAGAGACAGAGAGAGAGACAGAGAGAGACAGAGAGAGAGAGATCTATATATCTATCTTTCGAGATATATAGATAGCTCAGGCAGTTCGGTATATATATATATATATATATATATATATATATATATATATATACACGCTGAACAGCCTAAGCTATCTATCTATATATATATATATATATATATATATATATATATATATATATATATAGAGAGAGAGAGAGAGAGAGAGAGAGAGAGAGAGAGAGAGACATAGATAGCACAGGCAGTTCGGTATATATATATATATATATATATATATATATATATATATATTTATTATAATTTTATCATATAGACAAAACCATTTTACTCACAACAAAGATGCAACTTGGTTTCAGTGCATTTTAACTGCACATCTACGGGTGAGGGTCGGAAATGGTTATGAACGATCCTGTTTGTAGGCATGCCCGGATGTAAAACGTCACTTCCTTTTTCCATTTTTTGAGAAGAAAAATGTACTTACAAAATATACATAGTTGCATCTTTGTTGTGAGTAAAATGGTTTTGTCTATATGATAAATTATAATAAATAAATAAATATCGCTCTGCTACCTGTATCGAGGTCTTTTTGTGAATGAACGCTGCGAACGTTAGAATTTATATATTACTTTCGTTCTCATCGCATCGGATATATATATATATATATATATATACACGCTGAACAGCCTAATCTATATATATATATATATATATATATATATATATATATATATATACACGCTGAACAGCCTAAGCTATATATATATATATATATATATATATATATATATATATATAGATAGATATATATATATATATATATGTATATATATATAGATAGATAGATAGATAGATAGATAGATAGATCAACATAACGAAATTTATAAATACGGATAGTTGAACAGAAGCAAATAAGTATATACATAGATATTAGACTGGTATATATATATATATATATATATATATAGAGAGAGAGAGAGAGAGAGAGAGAGAGATGCTTTTATAAATTCGAAAAAAGAAAGGAACAGTGAAGTTTCGATGATTATTCTAGGCATAATATTAGAGTACCTCAGTTTTTTTTAGTTTCTGCTTGTCTGCCACATAAAATCTTTCGCGTCAATTGATACAGAATATTTTCGACAGAATAATATTAGTCCATGTTATTTTTTCTCTCTTTGGAATTCTTTAATATTCATAATGTATCGCAATCAAACTCCTTGGCTTTACACAAGAAAAGCCATTTTTGTAATTCGATTCAAGACTGACGATGAAATCGCTTCCCTCAAATCCGTCTTGTTTTTTCTCTCATACGCAAATATGCTGAATATCTTTATAGAAAGTGTCAGTCTGGACCAACGGGCAACAAGCTAATAGCGTTGTGATTCATGGGTTTATAAGACGATCAACACGTTCATTTTTGTACAAATCGAAACTAGTTTTAACCAATACTATATGGGCGTCTTGCTGTATTGTTGTTTGTTAACGAGCTTTGTTAGTACTAGTTGTACGCAATACCGGATGTTATTGATCACTGGGATTGAATCCGGTAGATCTATTGAAGAAATCTTAAAGAAATACACAAAATTGTTCTCGCAAGCACGGCTCAGTCCTTATGAAGTGCTTTTTGTCTATAGAAAATGTTATGTGCTTCCATTAATCAGCTGAAAAAAAAGAGCATATCATGATGAAAATTGCCCCAAACTTAATAAAAACAAAGTTTTATACTCAAAATCGTCGTTATTATTAAAAGGAAAGACCGAAGTATTTTTTTATTATTCTATCAAATTTTTTAATCCTTTCTAACTCGTTCGAAATTTTGGTTAAAAATCTTATTTTTCTTACGTCAGCGGGGAGACCAAAGATTAGTACAGGAAATTTTAGCGTTGTTTTTGCGGTAAAAAAATCAACAAATTGATTTGGTAATTCTTGCAAAAATCAAATAATTGTCGCATATCAATGAAAATGTCAGAACTTACTCACGAATGAATTAAATCATTTTAGAATTATCTTTTTTTTAGAAAATCATGGTAGAAATAATTTGTTGTCCTCTTTTAAACCCCACTTATTTAATTTTATGAAATTTCGAGAAATTAATATTACATTCCTTCATATTTACATATTATATAGCGAAAATCTTTGGGAAATTTAAATCGTCATTTTTTTTTTTGTAAAACAAAATGGACATTAAAGGGTTATTGTGATTAACTATGATACATGGCCGAAAGTATAGAAAACTCAGTGAGGACATAACTCACTACTAATTGATCTAGCGAGACCTTATACCACGTCGAAGTGCTCAAACATTAATGGATTATAGCGAGAAACTATAATACCGGATTTATGTCTTGAATATAAATACTACTGGATTTTATGGTGGCATTTATGCATTAATAAAATTTAGTGTTAATGAGTGCGACAAGGATACTTTAGAAGGTTCTTTTGATGTCTTCCTCAAAAAATCTTCATTGAATTTGCGTGTAAAGTGAAAGACTTGGTAAATATTAGTATTAAACATGCAAAAAGAAAGAAAAATCAATGTAAAATAATTTCATGCCATTTATATATTTAACGTACTTTCATCTGATAAAACAAGATATAACAAATCGCCAATGCATTGACGAGGCTTGTTGAATAAATTGTCGTCTAAATTATGCAAAAAGGGAAATAACACTGACATTTCATTATAACAGATATATTCACCAAAATTACACAAAAATATCTTGAAATACGAAAGAGTATATTTATTCAATAAAATTGTCATTGTCTTCAACCAGTGTCTTCGGACGGCTTCGTAATCTCTTGCAACTCATCTGGACGGTCTCCTTGTTTAAACTGCTGAATGCTGCCATAATCCTTGCCTTCAGTTCATTTTTCGTGTTACAATGAGTTTTGTTGATCGCTTGCTCAACTGTGTCCCACGCATAATAAGCAAGAGTTTTTTTTAGGTGACCAGATGTAAGGAGTGACATGGTCGCAGAAATTGTCTGACAGGCATGATTGAGTTCTGCTGGTGTGGCATGGTGCAGAGTTCACTTGATGCAGGGCAGCACTACCTCCTCAAGGCACTTGATGTGGGTCTCCCTGTTGAGTCTGAGGGCCTTTGGGAAGATGAATAGAGACACAACGTCGGCATCACTAACACATTCTTAATCACCTTTAGACTCAGCCAGCTCTTTCCGAATCTTCTGTTCTGTTCTGAGTTTGACACCCAAATTCTCTGAAATGTTCGGACTGGAACTTCTGGCGCTAATGTTTTTAAATTTCTGACAGAGTGAATTGTGTCATGGTGCACTTTTTTTCACAGACGGTGCCCAACTGGCGCTTGCTATACTGCGCAGTCAACAAAAGCAAAAACAAACAACGCGCATGCACGAAATTAAAAATATAAAATAGCGACAATTTACCCATATCCCCTCTTCTCTGTCTGTATATATATATATATATATATATATATATATATATATATATATATATATATAAAGAGAGAGAGAGAGAAAGAGAGAGAGAGAGAGAGAGAGAATGAATTGTGCATTTGAACAGCAATCCTTCTTTTAGCATTCGTACAAGTGATTTCTGTTCTGGACATAAAGGATGTAAGGGAATGTTTTTCCCCAAACAGAGCCAGTGTCCGTGTTAATAGTTCATATTATTGAGTGTTAGCTTTTTATTTTTTATTATTGTTGCTGCCTATTGAGGCCGTATTTTCTAGGAGTATGTTACTGATCGAGTTTGGTATGTTCCCGTGTGTGTTAAAATGGGTCCTAATCAAGCTATGTTCTGATATATATATATATATTGTTGTGGTAGGATCCACCTAATCTGCATAGGTGGCTACCGACTATATAAATAATGGTTGGTACCGGAAGACGAGGAGCGAATACAGAGATCCAGCTAGAGACTCTGCCCGACTGCGACTTAGTCAACACATTCTCCAGGAACGTCTTCCCAGAAATATACAGAAATACTATATGTAAATATTGTGTACATTTTCTTGTTATAATACATTCTTGTTCTAAGTACATTTTGTGTTGCATTATTATTCCATGCATTAGTCGAGATTCAACAATGAGTCACGACTCAACATATATATATATATATATATATATATATGTGTGTGTGTGTGTGTGTGTGTGTGTGTGTGTGTGTGTGTGTGTGTGTGTGTGTGTGTGTTTGTGTGTGCGTGTGCGTGTGTCGGAATATACTTCCCGTTTTTGGACAGCCTTACAGATTTTAATTTCTCATAATGTCATCTTTTTAAACATACATGGAAAGAGAATTGCATGCATTTTTCAGCAAGGTAAATGTTATCAGTCCCAGCTGACAATTGAACGGAGTTCGATTATTCCAACTACAGCGTGGTAACCGCTTGCGAATATAAGATGCTATAAGCTTGGATGTGCTGGTGGTGTAATGTATAATGCCTTGGAATTGTTAATCGGAAAGCCGAGTTCCAATTCCATTTGGGTACGTTGTTATTCACTTACGCGCAAATACCCTTAGAAAAGATATAAATCCAGCTGTTCACCTCCCAGCTATGGATTAAATAGTAAGACTTGTATCACTGAATTATTAATATCTCCCAAAACATTCTTACAATATAAAAATATTTTTTGGCTTTAAATAACCTGCCAAGGGTTGATATACCGTCGCAAACGAATCATTCAGTCAACTACTGCATCTATTACCATTACAAGATTCCATGCCGCCAAGTTAATTTTTCAAATTTCTAACGTAAAATGATAATAATAATAATAATAACAACAATAATAATAATAATAATAATTTAATGATAAATTTTTTGACAGTTCTCAATCTTTATAAACTTTTCGCAAAGGTCAAAGAAAATATGGTATTTACATTTGAATTAAGGGAACACGACTGTGAAGGCGTCATATTTTCCTATTCTTAACAAAATTCTGAGATATTCCTGGATGCAAATGTCAACAATGTTTTGCTGCAATTTAGATCGCGATTTAAAAAAAATATTTTACCTGATGCAAACAGAAAATAAAGTTTCCTTGAAGAAAATCTTCATAACTGTTTACTGTATTTATAATTGCGTCAAGTGAACCGAAGGATTGAATATACTCGTCACATAGACATTGGTTCTTGACTCAACTGGGAAACGTTTTAACAGACGACGGAAATTGAGACACAGAAATTTGAAGTCGCATTGAAATAGAAATAAGTTGATTTTCATAAATTTTTGAACTGATTTTTTCTTTCCTATCTGTTGTGTAGGATCCACCTAATCTGCATAGGTGACTACCAACTATATAAATAATGGTTGGTACCGGAAGAGGAGGGAAGAGGAATCACGAGATGCAACTAGAGACTCTGATCGACTGCGACTAGCCAACACATTCTCCAGGAACGTCTTCCCAGAAATATACAGAAATACTATATGTACTTATTGTGTACACTTTCTTGTTATAATACATTCTTGTTCTAAGTACATTTTGTGTTGCATTATTATTCCATGCATTAGGCGAGATTCAACAATGAGTCAAGACTCAACACTATCAAATCGTGAAAGGAAAATTATCCTGAACAGCCACACGTCTCGATGCTTTCGTACTAATGCGGATGTCCCCCAGGGCTCCATCCTTGGTCTTACTTCGTGTTACATCTTCATTAATGACCTTCCCGATGACACCAGCTCTCAACTTGGTATCTACGTTGATGACACCACCATTTATTCTTGTCTTGTTAGTAAATCTAATCACTTCGATAAGGTCAAAATGTTCAAAACGACCTGCCGTCTCTTGTTAACTAGGACAAGAGATGGCTTGTTAATTTGAACGCCTCAAAAACTAAACTTAATCATCTGAGAGACTATTCTCTGACTTATATCAGCATGGCTGATGCTAACCTCCAGGAAAATAACTCGTTGCGCTTTCTGAGGCTAACGTTTTCTATATATTGAATCCATTGCTAGGACAGCTGCTAGGAAAGTTGGTTCACTGTGCCAGGCGAGACCATTTTTATCCCCAGAATCTATCATACATATCTATAAGTCTACAATTCGAACATGCTTATGATATTGCTGCCAATGACCCAGTACTCCTCCGATTTACCTGGAACTCCTTGCTATAAGCCAAAGAAGAATCAGCAATATTATCGGTCCTTGAAGCGCAGTAATAGACTGTCGTTGAGATCTCATTAATTTACAGTTGAGTTGGCAAGATGTAACCGTAAATTCTATGCGAACAGTTTCCTTTCTAGCACTTCTCTCTTGTGCTGCCGCCAATTTTAATCTTCAAAAACTGTAAATACAATGCCAGTCGCTATCTAATAAACCTCCTGATTAATATTTTTGCCTTCCGCTTATTAGTAATGTTTCTGTTTCTAATTGTGCCACACCCAGTAACCCCTTGTGTCTTAGTGGAATTAATATACTTAAAATCAGAAAGAGACAACAATTTTTATTTGTTTCTTCCCACACTTTTGGTGTGTTTTTTATCGGTTCCACCCCATGCAAGGCAATAAAGCTTGAGGAACAGAGGGAAATAACAAGTCACCTACTTAACGAGTAAATGGATGAAAATGGTCAATCCAGGAGGGATAGACAGAAGATAATCATTGCGCAGACCTACAATGTATAAGTCGTTGTGGATGAGCTTTCCTTTTTGATATATCGATTTCACGAAGTTAAACGCAATACTAGATTGGCAGATAGGTCCCATCATTATACTGTTGAAATAGCTAGATGTAACCCTAAGTTATATTCTAATAGTTTCTTCTTCCACACTTCATGCTTCTGAAGCTCTCCCCCGGCTTCTTGATTTCCTGTCAAATACGATCTTCAAAAATTCAAATGTAAACGTCAATCACAACATTCTATCTCCTTGATTTCTGTGTTTTACTATGGAGCTGAGTAGAAAACACACACACAAACACACCCACTTATACACATACATATACACACAAACACGCACACACATATATAAAAAGAACATTCGGACAGTTTTTATCTAATTTCTCATTTGAAAAGAAAAATTATTCGATCGCATGAGAGATTCTATAAAAAACTAAATCAAAGCACCTTGTCTGTCGTATTCAATGAAATGTGCATATATATATATATATATATATATATATATATATATATATAGTTTACGAAAAACTAGGTAATCCGTATGGGTAGACCCAAGGAGGATAAAATCCAGAGAGCTCAATGTAAATCAGAGCTAATAATTTAAATAAAAACAGATTACTTTAAGGTATATATATATATATATATATATATATATATATATATATATATATATATATATATATATATATAAGTATATATAGGTATATATATATATATATATATATATATATATATATATATATATATATATATAAAGACGAAAGTCTATATATATATAGGTATATATATATATATATATATATATAAAGACGAAAGTAAAATATATATAATATATAAAGTAATATATATATATATATATATATATAATATATATATATATAAATTATATATATATATATAAAATATATATAATATATAAAGTAATATATATATATAAAGTCGAAAGTCTATATACATATGTATATATATATATATATATATATATATATATATATATAAAGACGAAAGTAAAATGGAATTTCAGTTGCTGAAAATGTATTTTCCTATTTTGTATTTTCACAATAGCATATAGGCTGGAAATGATTGTGAAAAAAAAAAGTTATTTCCTTGCAGTCCATTGATCGTCATATTGTCACTAGCGAATTTCAATATGGAAGCCAATGAAAATATTTCCTGAAAACTTAAGTTTAATCCCGACCGATATTTGTCTATAGGCGCAAGTATAAAGTCAACAATGTTTATCTCTGTGTTGAAATGGAAAATGGCTAATATTTACATATAAATACAATTATAATAAATCTCGACATCAAATATCATAATCTGTTTATATGTCATAAAATGCATCCATCCAATCCAACTCAATATGTTACTAAAATATTTACTTTTGGAAGGAATGACCTCTCCTCTCCTTGTGGAGTGTCCCATCGGCATATAACAAAAGACTCGATACTGGCCTACTAAGATGGTTGCCAGAGAAGCGAGTTCAATCATATATTGTTTTCAGCTGCCGATACTTGATAACCAATCATTATTTGTCACGTGATATTTGTAGAAAAGTTGGGCATTGCGAATTAACTTCTCTTTGTGATGTCATGAAGAGAGAGAAAAAACATCCAGTATTTCACCGCAACGAACTCCTGAATGAACCAAGAGAGATTATGACTCGTATTTCTGCTTTAAACTCTTATCATCACATAATTTATAAAAGAAGTCTTTCCTGATCGTCTGAATGCTTGGAAATCTGTAGCATATGGCTTCAGGAAGTGCGAGGGACGCCATTTTGGCTCCTTCCTTTTTGGCAAGGAGATCAACGCAGTACGCAGATTGACAGCATTCTGGAAAAATCGAAGGAAGGAAATCAAGAACACGGTTTTGGAGTGACACAGAAATAAAAAGAAACAAAAAAAAACAAAAGGAAAATGGAAATTAAATAAAACAAAGAACAAACGAAAGATGGCCGCCTGCTGTGGGATCTTCGCTTGGTTTGCCTAAATCTCACTGGCGCCAGTGTTCAGTGTTCGAAAAGAAGCTTAAAATCCAAGAAGTTAAAGGTAGGTAGATACTGTTTACATGGAGATTTGACGCAATACATTCTTCATAATTAGCGTTGATTCATTGAAATTGTGATATATCAAAAAATTAAATATTAGAAAAAACGAAAGAAAGAGATTATAATCATCGAGAAAAAGTGAAGAAATAAAAGTGATAAAAAGAAGAAGGATGAGCAGAAGAAGAAAATGAAGTAACATATACAGAAAAGGAAAGAAAAAGAATAAGAAGGTGTAAAAGAAGAAAAAGAATATATCCGCAAAAGGAAAAAGAAGATGATGAAGGAACTAAAGAAGGAGGAGATGAAGAAGTAGCATTTACAGAAAATTGAAAGAAGAAGAAGAAGAAGAAGAAGAATGGGCAGAAAAAAGAGAAGAATTAACATATACAGAAAAGGAAACAAGAAGAAGAGGGTGTAGAAGAAGAAAATGAAGTAACATATGCAGAAAAGGAAAAGTGAAGAAGGAGGAGACGAAGAAAAAGAAGTAATCTATCCAGAAAATGAAAAAGAAGAAGATGAAGGAAAAAAAAGAAAATAAAAAACATATGCAGAAAACGATAAAAGAAGGAGCACAAAAAGAAGAAGCAGAATTAATATATACAGAAATGGAAAAAGAAGAAGAATGAACAGAAGAAGAAAGTAAAGAAAAGTAAGATATAAAGGAAATGAAAAAAGAAGAAGATGAAGAAGAAGAAGAATAAAAGAAGGATCGGAAGAAGAGGTAGTAACATATACAGAAAAGGAAAAAAAAGAAAGAATAGAAGAAGAAGAAGAAATAACAAATACAGAATATATACCGTGCACTCTTAATATATATATATATATATATATATATATATATATATATATATATATATATATATAGGTAGATAGATAGATAGATAGATAGATAGATAGATAGATCGCACTCATAGGATTGGTGTTAATAAAACCGTGTTCGATGTAATACAACATAGCTATTAAATATATCTGAGTTTCATGCACAACGCAAACTTCGGGTGTTGAGTAGAGACTCAGCGTTATGTAATTTAACTTTTTTTAAAATATATCTGATTATCGTAATGTTGGCGT
>OZ038497.1:59101316-59243816 GCA_964036315.1 Acanthosepion esculentum
CTCTCTGCCTCTGGGCAGAGAGGAACTCGGACGAGGCTCCGCCGAAGGGCAGAGCCTCGTTCGCGGAGGTCGACCGGCCCGATCCCGTTTATACGGGATCTACGGGCTATTTTTTGGCCGAGCCTACGGGCTCGGGTACCCCACTTTAAACCCGGCCTTGTACCACATCTGTCCCTCGTGGGGAGGACACTAAATACTTCAGAGTCAGTCCTTTTTGGACGACTCGGCTAGACGGTCGAACTCTCTGCCTCTGAGGCAGAGGGGAACTCTCTGCCTTTGGGCAGAGAGGAACCCGGACGAGGTTCCGCCGAAGGGCAGAGCCTCGTTCGGGGAGGTTGACCGGCCCGATCCCGTTTATACGGGATCTACGGGCTATTTTTTGGCCGAGCCTACGGGCTCGGATACCCCACTTTAAGCCCGGCCTTGTCCCACATCTGTCCCTCGTGGGGAGGACACTAAATACTTCAGAGTCAGTCCTTTTTGGACGACTCGGCTAGACGGTCGAACTCTCTGCCTCTGAGGCAGAGGGGAACTCTCTGCCTTTGGGCAGAGAGGAACCCGGACGAGGTTCCGCCGAAGGGCAGAGCCTCGTCCGGGGAAGTTGACCGGCCCGATCCCGTTTATACGGGATCTACGGGCTATTTTTTGGCCGAGCCTACGGGCTCGGGTACCCCACTTTAAACCCGGCCTTGTGCCACATCTGTCCCTCGTGGGGAGGACACTAAATACTTCAGAGGCAGTCAGTCAGAGTAAGTCAGAGTCAGACGATTACTGTAAGACATTGGAATAGTGATACTTGTCGAGACAACTTAGTTCACTCTAACCAAATCTGATATCCATTACTAATACTTCTACTTCTTTGTACGTATTTCTGTTTGTAATATATCTGTGTTATTCCATACCTGTGGTTGAGTTAATCTTCATTGGTTCTACCTTGGACCATCACCGTGGTACAAGGAACTTGGACCATAACAATTATCTATCTGAGGAAGCCATACAGGAGAAATGCAATATCGGATACACACACACACACACACACACACACACATATATATATATATATATATATAGAGAGAGAGAGAGAGAGAGAGAGAGAGAGATTTATTTTTATTATTATAAACGTTATTTTAGTCGGTACATATGTTTGAGTTGACATTCCTGTTTTGTTTTCCTTAAAAGGTGAAATAAATGTCAACCGGAAGTAATCGGACCTGTATTCACTTTGTCCATCTTGGAATCCACTGCTACAGCAGAATCGTTTCGGTAACAATTCGGTAAGACACGGAAGACCTTCATGGTAAGTGAAAGCTCCACTCCCTGATTAAGGAATACACTCTTGTCGTTGGGACTTGGTCGGGCACCCGCTCGCATCCGAGCATCGGGAACAACATCCTCTCTCCTGATTCCCTCTCTCTCCTCTAGTAGCATCGCTGGAGATGGCTGTGAAGGCTCAGCCTACTCCTGAAAATTCGTGAGCAGGGGTCACAGAGGAGTGTGGGTTGTGGACGCTGGCTGGGCAACTCGGGCCCTGTTGACAGTACGTCGCAAATGCTATTCATGTTGCGACGACTGCGAATCTATAGATTTATATTCGTATCCGAGATGTTAAACAACAATTTTTAAATGAATTTTTTCAACATCTGTCTATATTTCTGAGATAAGATATTGTAACTATGTACACTATTTACATTGTTCGGACTATTGTCCTCATCTTTATTGCCATATTCACTGCCATATATTTATTGCCATACAATATGCAATTTTGTATACTTTTATATATAAACAAACAGTATTTAGAAAAATAGTATGACAAATTGTAAAAAAAATTGTGACACGTTTCATCGGACGGGGCTTTGCTGATGTTGACATGCGCACGAAGCGAGAGACGCTGGTATTTTCAATATTTTTGAAAGAATATTTTTCCAATTTAATCAAATCAATCTGTATTCTCTTTTTTGTTTTCTTTCCATCACCTTTGACTCTGAGTAATCCACATAGTGACACCAGAAAATCTACCAAGAATGGTGATATATTTTATGAGCCTGGATGGAAATTTACCATTTTTTCCCAATTTGATATGCTATATATATATATATATATATATATATATATATATATATATATATATATATATATATATATATATATATATATATATATATATATAAGATAAAATATACTTTTAACTTTTACTATGTTCATGGCGATAAAGGGGCGCGTCAACGTGGTGTAATGGTTATCAAGCTTTTCCTGCTAACTTAATTACGATTGAGTAGTGAGTTCGATTCTTACACGCTGCTCAATATTTTAGACCTTGTGTCACGCTATTCATGTAGATGAAGGTGTTCAATATTCAAGATAGTGTGTATGTTAATATAAGTAGTGTTGATTAATAGCAAACGGCGACAGTCTCATCCATGCTTTAACGCCATGTTCGGGACATGTAAAATGGATAGTGGCTCAATTATTTATATACGTTGGGTCATTATGGGTTGCAAGGTCAGTTATTCCCAGTTTTTGTCATTCTAACAGTAATTGAATAGTTGAGAATACCGGGTAATATACAATTTCATATTTCTGTAATTGTAGTCATAAATAATAGTTAAAGTAACTTCTCGTCTTTCCTGTTTACATTTTGTTTTCTTACTTTCTATTTTTCTTTCTACTTTCTTTTTCGCGCCGAAACCAAGAAGCGTCTCTGATATGTCTTTTCCGTCTTTCCACACGGTCGAACTGAATAGTCCATTATTTATCAGGCACTGACAAGCCGTAGAGTACGTACGTGCTAAGTAAGCAACTAAGAGAGAGTGAGAGAGTGACGATCAGAATTATAACAACAGACATTAGAGCTAGACGGATAAATTGCATCACTGAATGACAAGCATTTTTCACACTAAAAGACCACAAAAAAATTTCAGATCAAACCAAACATGCAGACACACAAGCCCAACCAAAAGTGAACTAGGCGAAAATGAGTGAAAATAAGTTAAATATTTCTAGAAATAATTTATTCGGAACTAAGAAATAAACTACGGATAATTCAGAGGAAAAGACAAACACAACTAGTGATTGGTACCGTAACCAAAAAAAACATAATTCCCAATTTATACAACTAGATATAAAAGATATCTACCCTTCTATAACAGAACCCATGTTCAAGAACAAATATAAATAAACACAAACAAAATAAAAATCAATAAACACTCCCCAAATCACTGTTATTCGACAACGAAGACGTGTAAATAAAGAAAGAAGGGACATTTGACGTTACAATGGGAAGCTTTGATGGTATATTTGCAAACTCATAGTTATATAATTGCTACACGAACTAAAATAATCGATAAAAATGATACGGGCCTCTGCAAAAATGAAGGTCTCATAATCTTAAGAAACTGTAAGAGAAAAACGGAAAAAAAAACAGAAAAACAATCATGAAAATTTCCAAAAATATGGGATTCGACATAGATAAAAAAAAACCTAATAAAGTAGATTTCCTAGGTGTCATATAAGGAAAGGTGCATATCAAGAATATAGAAAAACTAATGGCACAAACAACACTATGAAATAGCTACAAACCTGCATTCGGATATACAATTATTTTCACTCTAGAATGATTCGAAAAATAACGGTTACCGATCACCAAAATAACCGCTAGAATAATATCATAGCCCTAAACATAATGCATCACTGACCCGTACATGTAAACAGACAAACCAAAACAAAAGGCACATGGCTTGACGATTGCGTGTAAGCATGAAAGAGACTGTCGCCCTGGGTGTTGACTTATATATCCTTTTCATATATGTTATATATAATGTTCACTTATATATACATCTGTGTGTGTATTTGTGCCTCTATGTGTTTGTGCGCATCTGTGTTTCTGTAAATATTCTTAAATAGAATATATCTGTAGAAGAGACAAAATGAATAAAAAGAGACGAGAGAAAAAACTATACTTGAGGGACATTATGAAGCCAATGTAGGATTTATTATGCTGCACGTGTTTATATACACAAAGGCAAGGATTTCATTGGTTTAAAAAGGCTTGTAAATTTGACAATATTCATGATTGTTCATCAACTGGTTGAAAGGTCAGTCAAAGCATGTGGAAGGCACAGAGTGTCCTAAATCAAAGTCTGGTGAAAAGTAAAGAGAGCGAGTAATATTCAATAATTTTTTTTAAATGAATATTATTTGGATTGTGATTAGATTGTTATGGCATGAGATGGACGTTTGTAACTTCAAGGGCTGAAGTGATGGATTTAACCGTTTTCTTTTCATTTTTCAACATATTTGTTGTTGGGTATGTTGGCGTGGGGAAGAAGTAATTTTTTTTCAAATTAACAAGCCTTGATAAACCAATGACATCATAATAAATCCTACATAGAATTGATAAGTCACTCAGAGGACAAAATGCGTCGGCTAAGTATAATTTTTCCTCTTGTCGCTTTTTTCATATATATATATATATATATATATATATATATATATATATATATATATATATATATATATATATATATATGCCAAAACATTGGGACCAGCCTATGGATTTAATAATTGGTAAATTCATACTCGGTTTCGTTCACTTACCTTGTACTCATTAAGGGTCCTGAAACTAATTAACCCATTAGTTTATGCTGTTCAATTTTTTGAGAGATGGCAGCTACCTAAAATTTAAAATATGCCTACTAATGACCATTAGCTGGCAAGGTAGATTAGAGAAAAATAGGTTATAATTTAAGGAAACTTTATATAGTAATGGGTTAATTTCGTTAATTCTATTATGTATAAATATATAGAGATTAGAGAAAAATAGGTTATAATTTAAGGAAACTTTATATAGTAATGGGTTAATTTCGTTAATTCTATTATGTATAAATATATAGAGATTAGAGAAAAATAGGTTATAATTTAAGGAAACTTTATATAGTAATGGGTTAATTTCGTTAATTCTATTATGTATAAATATATATAGATTAGAGAAAAATAGGTTATAATTTAAGGAAACTTTATATAGTAATGGGTTAATTTCGTTAATTCTATTATGTATAAATATATAGAGATTAGAGAAAAAGAGGTTACAATTTAAGGAAACTTTTTATAGTAATGGGTTAATTTCGTTAATTCTATTATGTATAAATATATGTAGATTAGAGAAAAAGAGGTTACAATTTAAGGAAACTTTTTATAGTAATGGGTTAATTTCGTTAATTCTATTATGTATAAATATATGTAGATTAGAGAAAAAGAGGTTACAATTTAAGGAAACTTTATATGTCGAAACTCTTCAAGAACAAACAAAACAAAATAACCTCTGACCCTAAGTGAGTTAATAAATTAGTTTCGGAAATGATTCGTAACCAACAATTTTTCGACGAATATTTGATATCCATGGGTGGAACACACGCTTTTACCCTAAAGTGTATATAAAGCAATCGATTGATATTTTTCTTTAAGATAAAACGGTAAATCATTAAAGACCTCCGAGCGAACTGTTAAAAGAATACATCCAGCTCTCAATCGCTATCTACGATGACCATACGACTTTTGCCCAATTGTCAGGCTATTAAACGCTCTTCGACATCAACGACCACTTCTGTGGTCATGTTATTGGCGCTGCATGGCAAACACAAATATTTGCCATAGTCATTGTGTTTCTGTTGGATTTTACGAATATATCGCCAGCCATAATCTATCAATGGGCCCCTTTTCTCTTGCCATTCACTAAATCCTCCTTGTGCAGCGACCAACCCCGCCAGGTACCAAACCTTTCCCGTCCTTATTATCCACGTGTTCACCAACCCCTCCAGCCACGAAACCAGCATGCTGCACTCTCTCTCTCTTTCCCTCCTGCCACAATCCGCACCACCACTAACCCCATCGTCGGCCTCGCCTTTTGCATTAGTTCTTATCTTTCCCCTCCACCTAGCCCGCCGCCAGCACAACTACTTCCAACCGCCACCGTCGCCAAGACCTCGAGTTAAGCCGATTTAAGTCGAAAGTCGTGTACTTACGCTCGGTAATCCTTGCACAAACTTTTGATTTCCTTTCTGACGATCCTCCTCAACAGCGCCCCTTCCTTGTTTTCCAGAGTTTGCTTCCGTTGGCTTGTTAGTTTGATCTACAGTGCAAGCGAAAATATTAAAGAATCACGAGCCACTATATGGCCGTTTATGCGACTACCAAACTCTGCTATCGAACACAAATATATATATATATATATATATATATATATATATATATATATATATATATATATATATATATATATATATATATATACAGGGAGAAAGAGAGAGAGAGAAAAAAATTCAGATAACCATCACACACACATATGAGTAAATATGTCCTGAGCACTGCGTTGAAGCATGAAACAGACTGTCGCCGCTTGGTGTTGAGCTCAGTGTCCACTTATATATATATATATATATATATATATATATATATATATATATATATATATATATATGAGGGAAAGTTCAAAGTTATCTGTACTTTCGCCATAATATACCTTTAGACGTAAGTGCAAATAATTTTTGAGTTTCTCTCGTGTATATATGTGTGTGTATGTGCATGTGTGTGTACATGTGTGTCTTTACGCGTGCAAAATAAGTATATATATATATATGTTTAAAATATACTTATATTAATTTCTCAAAGTAGAATAAGATATTAAATAATATTACATTAAAAATATGTGTCAGAAAGTGACACGCACGCACACACACACACACACATACACACACACACACATATATATATATATATATATATATATATATATATATGTTTCCTTAAAGACGACCGATAACATACTGCGATTAAGCTTTTTATTTAATTTTGTCTTGCTCGAAGAAATGATTTCTTTTATGGACACAGAGTGTGTAGAAGCTGTGCAAATCTATGTATCCAGAATTAAAGGTGTGTTTTATTTTCCGAACACAATCAGAACATTTTGGCCGTGTTTGTAATTAATAAAACATCCCTATAACTCCAGATACATAAGCACAAACTATACATCCAGTTAAAAAGTAAAAATAAAATCATCCTTGATAATGGCCAAAAGCATAGCCAAAAGCGCTCGGAATTCCAGAACATTTGGACAGTTTCTACACACTCTGAGTCCAGAAGACAAAACATTTGTTGGAACACAAGAAAAATTAAATATAAAGCTTAATCGCAGTAACCTGTCTGTCGTCTTTAATGAAACATGTATAAAAGAGGGATTGAAGCCTAATTACACACACACACACACACACACACACATATATATATATATATATATATATATATATATATATATATATATATATATCACATTTTAAATATAACTTTAGAGGATGCACGGTCCTTTTATCTGAGTATGCACTAAAAATAGCGTTAAAAGAAGTAATGCGAACTTGCTAAGCAGACGCTTCCTCTGTAGCTAAATTGTATAGCACGTCATATATGAATAAATACTAAAGGAAAACTCAGGGCTGGATCTTCAATATAAGACAATGATCCGAAACATTAAAGCAAATCCACAAAAAGAATGGGTTCGAAGAATGAAATTTCATGTCTTGGAATAGGCTAATCAAAATCCTGATCAAAAAACCCAACTGAAAATCTGTGTTTCAATTTAAAGAACGTAGTACATGCAAGGAACTCAGGCAATATCGAGCTATTTGGGGAGTTTTGATAAGAATCATGGTCAAAAACAGACTTCCAGTATTGCCAAAGAGGAAAACTAGTCGACGTCGTGACCTCAGAAGTTGGAGTCACATAATATGCAGTTACTTTTGTACGCCTTAATTTTTAATTAATATTTTCATTCCAACTTGCTTAAAAATGTTGTAAGTAGTTGTATTTCGTTTAATAAAGGTTCTTTGTAATGGAGATATGGTTTAACTAAAATTTGTCTGTTGTCTGGGGAAAAAAAGAGACAATTTTATAAAAAATATTATCTTAGGGGTTCACTTACATTTTATTAAGCATTTCACCTCAAGCAAGGGGGGACGCCACTAGTACGTTTTGGGTTACAGAGAGCGGGAGCGAGAGTAAAGAAGCGTGATGGAGGAAAGGATGAAGAGAAGGACAGGTAATAGGCCAGGGCATCTGGAGATGCCGATTGACATTACATTTGAATAGTTGGGGATATAACTATCAGGGAAACAAGTAATAGGAAGGGAATTCCACAGACTGGATGTGCGAGATAGGAAGCTATTAAAGTAGAAGAGACGGCTACATTTAACCATTTCGACAGTGAAAGGGTGGGACTGAGATACCAGTCTAGTTGCACGTTTAAATTCATGCAGTCTGGGAACTAGCGAAAGTAGCTCGCCGGAGCAGATACCGTGAACGTATTTGTAGAAAAGACAGAGGGAGGCGGCGATACGTCTGTGAGCGAACGAGCGACTGTAGACAAGGTGCCAGATCAGGGCATTGCATATCCGTCTCTGGATTTTGTAGAAGACCATAACACGAAAAGCGGGTTCACCAGACCATATATGGCAGCAGTATTCCATACAAGGGCGAATGGTTGATTTATAGATTTGAAAGATGAACTCGGGCGAGAAAAACTTTTTGGCGCGACACAGGGAACCAACTTTCCTTGCGTTGAATGAAGCATTTGTATTTGTTCCATCTCAGGTGAGCGGAGAGTGTGAGACCAAGCAGTCGCAAAGAGGTGCTCTCGTGGAGTTGACCATCAGACGTTCTAATGGGCGGCAGGGATGGTTCCCTGTGGTGAGTAATAGAGAGCAGTTTTGTTTTAGAGGCATTAAAGTTAACCAGCCAAATCCTGCCCCAGTCTACAACCGACTGGAGGTTCTTTTCGCAGCACGTTATATATATATATATATATATATATATATATATATATATATATATATATATATATATATATACGCAAAATGTTTACTTTGTCTTTATGGCTTGTGGCTTATTTTCACGCGGAACATATTGTTGATTGCTTTTTGATAGTGTATATTGACAATTTATTTTTGTGAATAACAATGATTTTTCTAGGTACAACCACTATTTAACACACAGAAAGATAGATAGATAGATATGAACAAACGTACATATAGATAAATAGATAGATAGATATGAACAAAAGTACATATAGATAGATAGATAGATAGATAGATAGATAGATAGATAGATAGATTTACATCGTAAAAGTAAAACCATGGCTTTCATATTGATCTGAACATCTACAAGCGAAGCTGAGATGTGGCACAAGAACAAAAGTAAAGAGCCCTCTTTGAGGATCGAACTCATTACTGATTCGTAATTCATCTAGCGAGAAAAAGCTTGCTAGCCATTACGCCCCGGTAAAATGACCAAATTCTCTAAGACTATGAAAAGAGTTTGAATAATTATCACCAGGTTGGCAGTGCAGGCTTGCGGTACCAGTTCTTCTTAGCATCCCAGTTTTCTTTCTTCCCCTTGAGATCACATATTTCTTCAGTTCCTCCCCAATTTTGATTTACGATCTTGCAATTAATAACTGTTATATTCATGATTGATATAACTGAAGTTCCTCCTCTGTATAAAATATATTTCTCTGGCAAAATTCACGCTGATTGAAAATTTTAATCTGGGGAACTAAATGCATTTACTTGTTTAATCAGATCGATTTAAAATACACACCCCGCTGCTACAAACTTGTGCCAGACAAAATCAATCTAAATATTTATCATAAGAGCACACTTCTCTAGAGCAAGGATTAGAAATGAAGATCTACTCGATCAGCTTTTCATAATTTCTCACATGACATTGCTCCTCTTCCTTCAATAGCTCCCCTATTTTAATGTTACACATGACTTCGTCTGTTTCCTACTTTGTTTATAATTCTTCCCCTGAGCTTTTTACCTCCCCTGGGGAGACAACTGCTTCCAGATTGAAAATCGATGCGGTTGACAATTTATTAGTTTTAATGAGTCCGAATCCCACTAAGTTCGCAGACCTTGTGCCAGTCGGAGTTAATTTGTGTAAATCATTAGAAACCTGACTGCGTACAGTTAATGCTTGCCATTTGAGATGAGCTTCTACTTAATAAGTTGGACAGTGTGGCATTTCATTACACCTATTTATTTGGCGTTGCGTGGGCATCAGGGTAATAAGTGGTTCAGTTTACCCGTGCAGCAGAGTGGCACTTAAACGTAATTAGTTCCTTTCGGAAGGCTGTACGTCAAAGCAACCGAAAAGCAATCAGTTCTCACGACTTACTGACTGAGGTTTCGCAGCTATGGCTTCCTGGTATTTACTAAACTTAGCTAAGTACAATACAAGGCAAAAATCTTATTCTCCTTTTATATGTCTTGTCTCGTCAGGACGTGGGTGATCGTGGCTCTCCTAAACCTCCTATCATTTTTCGCACTCTCCAAGTTTTGTCTCTTCACCATCACACTCTTCTCCCATTCATTTAAAAAAGCTTGTTAGGGAGGATACTCGATGTGTTCCTCTGTCCCTCTTGCATTCAGTACGTCCTTTGAGTGCCAAATTCTCCAGGCCCTCTTTCCTCATTATATGTCCCAGAAATTTACCCTATCTCTTTCTGGTCGTAAATTGTTTTTGTTTCCATTTTCCGTAAAACGTTTCTTGTTGTTTACACACACCGTCCATCGTATTCTCACCATCCTTCTGTAGAGTCACATTTCTTCCTACCTCAAGTCTTCTTTTCATCTGGAGGAAATTGTCGCGTATTCATTGCCATATAGGAGGATTGATATTACATAGTATTTCGGAAATCTTTCTTTGTTTCTCAGTTAATTTTCCTATCTTTTAATAATTTATTTATTTTCTGAGAGGCCTCTTTCGCTGTTCAAATAAAAATTTCACCTCTTTCTTTCTGATTCTAAGCATAAGCATCTTTTTTGTTTCCTTAAACCATCTTCGTTACTCACATGTTTAGTGCATGATATTCTCAGCATCCTTCAGTATAACCACATTTCCGTTGCTTTAAGTCTCTTCTTCAGCTGTGAGCAGATTGTCTTGCATTCACTGCTATGTAGGATGACCGATTTTGCATATCAATTCAGCACACAATTCTTCTTTTCCAACAACTTCTTTCTTGTTTCTTCGTATTTTGCTTAGCTTTTGAAAACTACCGCCCACTATTCTAATGGTCCCTCCGATTTCGATATCACATTTTCCGTCCTCTGATATCTTCCCAGATATTTTTTACTTCGGTACTTGTTTGAAGTTGATAACTTCAATTCATAGCTCGCACCTTAGGCGTTTTATCTTAACGATAACTATACATTCTGTTGCAAATTATGGTTAGTCCGTTTCATTCGCCTTCCTTTACTAACTTCTAGTAAGTGCTTTAGTTTTCCTTATGTGTTTACAAACAACACAGTCTCATCTGCATATCTTATATTATTAAGATTACGCCCACCAATAATAAATCCTGTTAGAGTGTTCAGCTACCCTAGGTTAGCCTCGCTGTAGAGATCTGGAGAGAAGAAACATCCTTGTCTTTCCCCCCTTTCTATTCTTTTTTTTTGTAGCTACACATTTTCTCTGCGTATGTAGGGTGTTTGCTTCCAGTATAAGTTCTGCATTGTTCGCATTGTTCCATAGTTGCTGTTTTTTCAGTTCTAATAGATACTTGTGTCGTACATTTTGCATAATCTATAACAGATAAGTACTTATACTTTTGCATTTGTATTGCTCTCTTTAATATCATTCTCATCATAAATGTCTTGTTCCGGCATTCTTAACAAAAAAAACGCACTGTTCTTGTCCTATTTCCGGTCTAATTCTGAATCTCTTAGATTCATACGAGGGTCATTCAATAAATAAGGTGAATTTTTCAGTATAAAGATTTCTAATACAGATAGAAGCTTACTCTTTTTTATTTATTTTTTTTGTTTTACTTCTTTTTCACATGGATTTAATTTCTGTTGCAGATTAAAAAAAAACTTTGAGAGTTTTGGCGATTAACAAAGATGGCCGACCAAGAAGCATGCTCCAGGATTGAACAGCGGTCAGTTATCAAGTTTTTGGTTGCTGAACGGTGCAAACCAGTTGAAATTCATAGGAGAATGTCAACTGCGTATGGTGCCACATGTTTCAGCCAAAAAAATGTCTACAAGTGGGCTGAATTATTTAAAGAAAGACGGAGCAGTGCTGAGGATGAAGACAGGCCTACAGAAGCGAGGTCTCCTGAGATGATCGAATCAGTCAATGACCTCATTCAGTCTGACAGAAGGGTGACAGTGGATGACATTGCAAGGACTTTGAAAGACATAAAGAAAAAACGCAGGGGTCATCAGTCAGAAGGAGTCATCTTGCATCATGACAACGCAAGGCCTCACACAGCAGCCCAAACGGTGCAGATCATCAATGAGCTGGTCTTGGAACTGCTCCCTCATCCCCCTTACAGCCCAGACCTTGCCCCTTCATACTTTCACCTGTTTGGTCCCTTGAAAGCGTTCACAAGAGGCACGAAGTTTAAAAGTGACGATGAAGTCAAAAGTGTTGTGAGCGACTGGCTGAGACATTAGTCCAAATATTTTTATGCTGAGGGAATACGGAAGCTTGTGCACAGATGGGAAAAGTGTGTGACAGTGCTGGGAGACTACGTTGAAAAAAAAAAGAAGCTTCTGTCTGTATTAGAAGTCCTTATAGCGAAAGATTCACCTTATTTATTGAATGACCCTCGTATTTATCGTGGCTAGGACATTCTCTAAGGAATTTTGTATTTTTGCAAAACTTTCTGGCAAGATTAATAATAATCTATCCAAATGTAAAGGAGGATTATCCTTACCACGCAGCAGTTGAATATTTCCATAAATGGTTCAGTTTCTCGGCTAGCAACCGGGTCTATCCAATGTAGCTCTACATTGATCATTACAAATTAGAAATCTGTTTTCAGGTATTTTTCGTTTGACATACATTTTTTCTATTTGAAATTTATTTAGACGCGCCAGTTTGTTTGCCCTCATGTCTTTATTCACTTTCTTTTAATATTCATTTTGTCACT
This sequence comes from Acanthosepion esculentum, assembly GCA_964036315.1. Lineage (NCBI taxonomy): Eukaryota > Metazoa > Mollusca > Cephalopoda > Sepiida > Sepiidae > Acanthosepion > Acanthosepion esculentum. The sequence continues at coordinate 59,114,296 of OZ038497.1, forward strand.
CTGCAAAACCAAATGTTTTAATATTTTCTTGCTAGTCAATTAATATTTGCTTATTGCTTGCTCTTAAATCACTTTTTGTGCCATTATTAAAGCCATTTTTCTGGTTCCTATTTTTACAATTGTTTTAGTTTCTTCTTTAATCTACTATCGTAAATCCAACGTTGCTTTTACCCCACAATAATTTTACAATGCCTCGATTTCCTTCTAAACTATTAACTTTTTTATGGCTGAAATAACTATATATATATATATATATATATATATATATATATATATATCTGTGTGTGTGTGTGTGTGTGTGTGTGTGTGTGTGTGTGTGTGTGTGTGTGTGTGACTACGATACTATATATTTATTTACAATAGGACCAGTAATACATCATTTGAATTATAAAATAATATGCCGTTTAGTGGAAATAATTCTAAGAATGAGCTTTAATTACAAACCTGTATTTGCCAAATATTCTGAAAATTATAACATCATCAATTGCTTAATATTAATTTTAATAGAAAAAAATAAATTGCATGAGGGACTCTGACATAATGTAAATAGATAGATAGCTAGATAGACAGATAGTGAACAGAGTGAGAACATATTTTTCGTATTCATCGCTTTCCTGTGTACGTCTGTATAATTTATCCTTCCTCCAAAGCTAAACAAAACAACAACAACGGCAGCACCGTCAAAAGCAACAACAACAACAACAATAATAATAATAATAATAATAATAATAATAATAATAATAATAATAATAATAGTGGTAAAAACTAATGAAGTGAATCAGTCATGCGCTAGCATTAAGTTCCGGACTTTAAATCGATATCAGTTAATGATTCAATTTTTTCATTCTTATTGTTTTGGCATAATTTTTTATTTTATTTCAAGAAACTCTTCTCTTCCTCTGTGCATGAAACAGCATACACCAGTGAACAGAAGCTGAAAAGCTTTCAACACAATTCCTAAATTCTTTGTAGACGTTACCATGTTCGCTATTCATGTACTCATCCTTCACCCCAATAATATATCGAGGAACCTCTTTGTTTTTTTTTCAATGCAGAAGCCTGATAAAGGAGAGCTGTAGCTTGGTTAGCAACTCTTTCGGCAGCACACGCAAGAATTACGTTGAGATATTCTCCTTTCTGCACTGTGAGTGCAAGTCGAAATAATAATAATATTATACTCTTTCGGATGTAACCGCTTTTTTAGCGGGGTGGGGGGTCCTTCTTTTTGCGTTCTTTTATTTAAGGATGTTCAATACAGGAATCGTACATGATATGCTTTCGCTGCCTCTAACGGGAGGTGTTGTTTCTTTTACGCTGGTTCAGAAACACAACAACCGTATATCTATAAATCTATTTTCATAAGAATAATTCAGATTTTTGAAAAAGGGCTTTCTGTGATTACCGACCAAAGAATAACGTTTATCTGCTTTACAGTTTCTATCTCTCCCTCCATTTTAATCTATCTGTATATAAAGACACTTTATATTATATGATATAACGATATATAATTTTGTATGATTTTGTATATCAACAAACAGTATTTAGAAAAATATGACAAGCTGAAAAATTTCATATTACACGTTTCGTTAACGGATGAAATGCGTCGCTAGAAATTATATATATATTAACTTTTTATTTAATCTGCAAAAGTTCTGCGCTTTCGGCTATTCTTTTAGCCATTTTCAACGAAGACTTTTATTTTTTTATTTTTCACTGAATGTGTTTCTTTTATATATGTATCTGGAGTTCCTGGGATGTTTTATCACGGTCAGCACGCTGTGGCCGTGTTCATATTTAATGTTACTGGGTGTTGCCTTTTTCATTTTATTATTAGTGCCTCTATTATTTTTACTCTTTTTTTCACATGCTTGTATACTGATAGTATACTGCGGATGGAATATAGTAGGTTTCCGTGTAAGTTTAAATAAGTCCCAATTGAGCGAAACTCAGATTGGTGTTACCTAAGTCGTCTAAATGCGCATGTTGTGATAAGACCAATATAACTATTTATGGGTTTCGTTTGATCAGTTCCTTAAGTGGCATGTGAGCTCATTAATATTATTGGTTCTCTACAATTTACATCTTGAAGGTGTGTTATCATTGTTGTTGTTTTATTGTTGGTGTTTTACATTTTTTGTAGTAGATAATTAATTTTATTTTATTTTCGACAGTTTTTACATACTTTGTGTCCAGAAAAGAAAACACTTGTACTAACACAAGAAAAATTCGATAAAAAGCTTATTTGAAGTGCCTTGTCAGTTGGTTTTAACGAAACTTGTATTGGCATTGCTGCCGAAATACACAATATATATATATATATATATATATATATATATATATATATATATATATATATATATATATATATATATATATAATTTTAAGGTATGGTATATTTAGGAGTTAAAGTGCTCAATACTATGGACATTGTTACACGCTTAACCGCAATCGACAGACTATAATCTGACGATTGCTTTTAAGCTTGAAACAGATTGTCGCCGCTGGGTGTTGACTTCGGTGTCTACAGATGCATGTAAGTTCTGCTGAATCAATGACATTCAAACGACGCAAAATTGTAAAATATAATTTTTCTCTTCCGTAGAGCCACATTTCCTCCTGCCTCAAGTCTTTTCTTCATCTGTCATATAGGAGGATTGATATTACATAACAGTTCACCATTTTTTGTTTCTAAGTTAATTTTCCTATCTTTTAATAATTTGTTTATTTTCCGAGAGTGTTCTTTCGCTGTTCAAACAGAAATTTTAACTCTCTCTTCCTGGGTCTATGCTTAAACATCCTTTTTCCTTCCTTAAAACTTCGTCGTTACTCACACGTTCAGTCCATGATATTCTCAGCATCCTTCTGTATAACCACATCGCTGTTGTTTTAAGTCTCTTCTTCAGCTGTGCGTTGATTGTCCAGCATTCACCGCTATATAGGACGACCGATTTTGTATAAAAATTCAGTATACCGTTCTTATTTCTCAGTGATTTTTTTATTGATTCTTAATAAAGTGTGTTCCTGTAACTGGGACCGATTTTAAATGTGAATTAAGTTTAATCATCTAATTATTTTTTCTTTTTCTTTCAGATTTGGCAGACATTTGGTCGATATTATTTTTCACACATAATTGCCATGACTTAAATAACATGATCCAATAGAGAAATAAATAATTTTTCACCAATAACACTGAATTATTTACTGCTGACTTTGATCCGTCTTAATGAAATACCCTTATATATAATCCGTCTTAATGAAACACCCTTTACTTTGCTTAGCTTAGCATAGTAATAAGTCTTTGTTTCTAAGTTAATGTTTCTATCTTTTATTAATTTGTTTATTTTCTGAGAGGCATCTTTCGCTGTTCAAATGCGTCTTCGGATTTAGCAAATTAAATTCAATATATCTCTTCCCACTGGCTCTGAAAATTTAGATCATCTGACCAATGATAAGTGCTACAAATATTGTTACGTTTTCTGTTGTTGGTTTTAGTTTCTAACATTGAAAGTTTTATGATACAAAAATAATTCGTTGACTTTACCATGAATTGTCCCGTGACACCCCAGCGTGGAAAATAAAGCCAGTCCATACACTTCCAGAACAACCAGTAAAGTAGAGAAACCTTGCAGCCTTATTCTTCTCGTTATTTCTGTTGAAACACATGGTTATATTTGGGAAAACACATTGATATTTTCAATAGGTCGCTTTGTTTTTCTTTCGGTTGTCAGCATATGACTATGATCTTTATTTTTTCAATGTGTCATAACTTACTTGGCAACATGGACACTTTGTTTTACCATGTGCTATTACGTTGTATTGTATTATGTTCGTATATATGGTTATAAATTTTGTATTGAAGACATAACATTGACTCTTGCTGTTTTTACGAACCATTCTATTTCAAACTTAGTTCCGCCAAATAGATCTACTAATGATTCCGATGTTTTTTTCCGTTTACTTTCAAGAAATCTTACAAGAGCATGGGGGTTTTCATCGTACACAGACTCAAATATCTAATAATTCGATTAATTCGAACGGAACGTTCCCGGATTTTGATACTTTTATTTTATGGAACGTACCATTCGCTAGGCTATTCCAATGCACCTTCGGATTTAACGATATAAATTTGACATATCAATTGGCAACGATTATTAAATAAAAACCTGAAACACAACCAAAAAGGTAAAGAAAACTGTTTTGGAAGAATGTTGAAATATTTTGAAAAGTTGCTGTTAGCATTTCACACGGGAAAATTGATTTGAATCATTTCCATTTTTATTGTTTCAACTTTATTCTTCAGAAAATATTCTTCATAAAATATTCTTCAAAATATATTCTTCAGAAAATTTTATTCAGAATATATTCTTTAGAAAATATTTTTCGGAATATATTCTTCAGAAAATATACTTCAGAAAATATTCTTCAGAATATATTCTTCAGAAAATATTCTTCAGAAAATATTCTTCAGAATATATTCTTCAGAAAATATTCTTCAGAATATATTCTTCAGAAAATATTCTTCAGAAAATATTCTTCAGAATATATTCTTCAGAAAATATTCTTCAGAATATATTCTTCAGAAAATATTCTTCAGAATATATTCTTCAGAAAATATTCTTCAGAATATATTCTTCAGAAAATATTCTTCAGAATATATTCTTCAGAAAATATTCTTCAGAAAATATTCTTCAGAATATATTCTTCAGAAAATATTCTTCAGAAAATATTCTTCAGAATATATTCTTCAGAAAATATTATTCAGAATATATTCTTCAGAAAATATTCTTCAGAATATATTCTTCAGAAAATATTCTTCAGAATATATTCTTCAGAAAATATTCTTCAGAAAATATTCTTCAGAATATATTCTTCAGAAAATATTATTCAGAATATATTCTTCAGAAAATATTCTTCAGAATATATTCTTCAGAAAATATTCTTCAGAATATATTCTTCAGAAAATATTCTTCAGAAAATATTCTTCAGAATATATTCTTCAGAAAATATTCTTCAGAAAATATTCTTCAGAATATATTCTTCAGAAAATATTCTTCAGAATATATTCTTCAGAAAATATTCTTCAGAAAATATTCTTCAGAAAATATTCTTCAGAATATATTCTTCAGAATATATTCTTCAGAAAATATTCTTCAGAAAATATTCTTCAGAATATATTATTCAGAAAATATTCTTCAGAAAATATTCTTCAGAAAATATTCTTCAGAATATATTCTTTAGAAAATATTCTTCAGAAAATAAACTCTAATTGCATTTTATCCAATTATGTATTATTCAACATTATTTGCAATGATTGTTGCTGCTAAGTACTTCTTCGATAATGTCTGAGTACAATTCCGCATGTTTTGATGTGAAAACGTTTTTTGACTAATTCTTGTATTTTGTTATCATTTGAAGAGGTTTTCCACATCAAAGCTTTTTTGCATTGATTGTAAAAGTGATAATCGTTTGGTGCAAGGCCAGGTGAAAATTATGGCCTGGGCAGCACAGACTAACCGAGTTCCATAACTTTTTCTCTATTATTCTTTCTGTAATGTGTGGCCTTGCTTTTTCATGGAGGAGACAATTTTTATATCCACTGTTTACGCTGTCACTGCTGTGCAAAAAAAAATAATGTTTATGTACTGCAAATTTATTCTTATTTGCTTCGGATAATATATCCCTCACTGCAGTTGGTTCCTGCAACCACGAGTTTTCCAAATCCTCTTTTCTTATGTCCTCTGGAAATTTCAACATTCTTTCTGATTCTATGTATGTCTCTTTTTTTCGTTTCACTGTCTTAGATATGATAAGGTACTTTGTCGTCTCCCTATAGATTTACGAAACAATAAAATATTTCGAAAGAAAATTTAAAAACTTTTTTTAAGTATATGTTAAGTTTCATTTTTTCATTTGATTGTTTAACGGCACATCATCTTTTCTTTGTTCATTTAATGCCGAAATTTAATTTTCTTAAGACGTTGGCCAATTTTTTTTCTTTTTACAAAAAAATCTATTCCTGGGATATGTTTTCTTTTACAAAAATCTGTTGCTGGTAATTTACTTATTTGTTGTTGTTTTTATCTATACTTGCAGTTTTTTTTTACCCCAGTGTGGGGGGTTCTTTATTTGCCCATAGCTGGACCTTAACATGTGCTACTTCCGCGGGTTTTGCTGCTGGATGTAGTTTATCGTCATACCCAAGAACACTTCCCATTTGCCGCATGTTGAACAATTTAATCAGGTTGCACGCTTTTTATTCACGTTCTTTTTTATCGGTAGAAACAAGGAGGATATCAGAAATGCCTGACAGTTTGTAAAAGAAACAAAATAATAATTATCAAAAGAGATTATCAAAAAAAATACTGTTACTTTAATCAAAATATATTTGCGAAATATTTACATTTAATTAGAAAATGTAGTTTATCAACAAACAAGTAAACATTTTAAGCTTTTAATTGATTTAAACAAACATTGTAAAAGAGATTTGGGTGGGGGTCATAAAGATAAGACCATGTAAATAAAAATAGCAAATATAGAACAAATAAGTCACAACGACAATTTAATTCAGAGTATATCCTCCATGTTTGCGAATTACTTCGAAAATTCGCTTTGGCATACTCATTATTAACTTGTGCATGAGGGTGCTTGGGATGCTCACCCAGGATGCATAAACTGCAGCACGAAGAGCATCCACAGTTTCAAATTGCAATACATGTTTATAAACATCCTTTGCCATCCATCCCCAAACATTCTCGATTGGGTTTCGATCTGGAGAGCGTTGTGGATTGCAGCATTGTTCTGCTGGAAAATCCAGTTTTCTCCCCATAGATGAGGGCCTTCAGTAATTAGCGATGCCTTTTTTAATATACCAATGTAAATAGCAGCTGTTTGACGACATTTTACGTCATGTTACTCAAAAGTTCCATTATACGAAAATAAACCCCAGACCATAATTGATCCACCTCCACTGTGTCGTGTTGAGAAAATTTCTTTTGGGACATCTTTTGCATGCCAGTAAGATTTTTTTTTATTATTCTATTCCTGAGAGGGTGTAATGCTTTAGGAAAAAGTGGATTCACATATGTGAGCTTGGCATTAAGAATATACTCGAAAATATATAGACGTTTTTTTTTCAAAAGCAACTTTTGGATGTTGTCCAGTACTCGTTGCTTATGGCCATATCACGTTGAAACACCGATTCTCATAAGAAGTGAAGTAATTTAATTTTTAGGCGTCAAGCCTAATAAATAGAAAGCAGAAACATTTCGATATAATTAAGCAAGTAAAATTGACAGGATTATTAAATACACTATAAAACAGCGCATTTAGTAACTCTTTCTGTTTTGTCTTGCTTTATAAACATTTTTTCCAATTTGCTTGCACCACACTAACGTCAGTAGAAATGCTACTTTAATTAAATTTGAGTACACTTGCGTATCAACGAGGTACTTTTAAAACTATCAAGTACCTGATCACAATGCATTTCAGCAGAAATTTCGAAGATTTTCCTTTTCGCATGTTTGCAAATAAACTTTTTAGTGTCAAAAAATTTTCAGTATGATAATTAACATATGGACAAATTTTTCTGGGTGAAACTTCTACCCTTACTTTAATTAAACTTAAATTAAATCAATATAAATATATATATATATATATATATATATATATATATATATATATATATATATATATATGTGTGTGTGTGTGTGTGTGTGTGTGTGTGTGTGTGTGTAAAAAATTAAATATTAATCAATTTGTCTGACGATCGTAGAGAGCGTGAAACCCAGGGTCACAAACTGGCATGAATCCAACTATATATATATATATACATATATATATATATATATATATATATATATAGAGAGAGAGAGAGAGAGAGAGAGAGAGAGAGAGTTTTATGGTATGCTATATTTATACTTAAAAATAAATAATTTATACATATGAAATGGTTTAAGTCTGCCACTTATTTAATATATTTTCTGCTCATACGACATTTTAATGGATACAATCTAATTATGGAAATGCTGTTTTTTTAAAATTTAAATAGAAGTAATTATATTTAAAGGGCAGAAATTTCGTAGATAATATGCGTTCTCTAACGGGAATAGAACCTGCGTACTATACGGAAACCTCATTTGGTCTAACGTTGTATAGCATTTTATAGGGAAGCGTCTGGTTAGCAATGTCCGAATTAATGTTTTAAAACAACAAATCTTCGAGGATCTTAGTCGATCGATCATATCAGCCCACAACATATATATATATATCGTAAATGTAACAAATCCGTTGGTATATAATCCAAGTGAATCCTAGTAACATACAATATTAAAACTGATCTACAAAAAGAGTTCAATGTATTTCGTATTACAGAGCAATATAATTAATAAACAATAAAATCCAAAATTACCTCATATGGGGAATAGCCTATTTCGGCAGACGAAGATATCGGTCATCTGTTTTATCAACCCCTGAGTTCGTGTCAGAAATTTAACTGTTAAATCTAAAATAAAATAATCCAAACTGTCGACAAACTAATACAGAATTTATCCATTTCAATGTTTCCGTCAGATGAAAGACTCGAGACACGGGTCAGGAGAGGGTGGAAGGTATTTGAAACCGAATATTAACCTTATGACATTAATGTGGCGTTATATGAAGAATGGAATATTAATTTAAAATTAGAAGAGGAATAAAAAGGGGCCTAAAAATAACTTTAAAATATATAGGTAAAAGGATGTAATGGATTAATGGAAAGATAATTGGAGAGATCTTAGAGTAGGGGAAAGTTTATAAATTTTAATAAATGTAGTGTACGTGGTTATAGAGGTGTGGAATATAGAAATTAGAATTAGTTATACATTCGACATTTGAAGAGTTAAAGGGGAGTGAATATTATGGAAATATAGTTGCTTATTAAGTTAAACCTATATTATGGAAATTTGGATTTGTTTTTATGTCGACATTTTAACACTAATTCATTCCTTTGATAATTGTAATTTGTTATTCTATTTTTTTTTTCTAAATTTAAGTAACACCTATTTTAAGACTATTAGCAGTACATGTGGAACCTATAATCTTCCAAACTAGATTTCTCCTTCAATTCCTAAACATTTTTGAAAGAGCTTTCTGTTGTTTTAGTTTAGGGTTAGAAAATTAGTGCCTATGGGTACAAAATCTCTGCTTCTATTCACCCGCGGAAATTCTAATGTAAACATTATAATTTTTCATATTTTCTTTGGGGGAAATGACCGCTTGATATATAACCCTGGTAGATCTGCATTTAGCCAATACTGGACAATTTTCTTTAGATCTACAATTACAGGAGGGTTCAGTACCAGGTTTTTTGTTTGTCCTATAGAAATTTCTTAAAATATGGTTATTGTGTGAATTAATAATTTGTTGTTGGTACATTTCCATAATATAGGTTTAACTTAATTAGCTACTATAATATCCACTCCCCACTATATTCCCCCTCTATAACCTCTCTGCATTATATCAATTATAATTTATAAACTTTCCCCTACTCTAAGAACAACTCAACTCCCTTTCTATTAATCCATTATATCCTTTCATCTATATATTTTAAAGTTATTTTAAAAGCCCTTTTTATTCGTCTTTTAATTAATGTCATACGGTTAATATTGGGGTTTAATTTATAAAACTTCTTCCTTTAAGACAAATACCTTGCGCCATCTCCTGACCCCTGCCTCGTGCCTTTTGTCTGACCGAAACATTGAAAGGGATAAATTCTGTATTACTTTTTCGACAGGTTTGATTTTATTTATTTTTTTATTCTAGCTTTCACAGTTAAATTTATATTTTTGAAACGAACTCAGTACACACCGGGATTGATAAGACAGAGGACCGAAATCTTTAACTGCCGAAATAGGCTATTCAACATATGAGGTGATTTTGGATTTTATTGTTTATATATATAATATAATATAATAAAAATACTTAAACACTAAAGTCTTTTTATTATATCCTTACTCTGTCCTGGACATTGAGTTCTACCTGGATCATATCCTCTTGTAATTATTTTTATACATATATGTATGTGTATATATAATTGCATATGTATGTGTATATTTACCACTAATATTGTCTATATATATATATATATATATATATATATATATATATATATATATATAAAAATATATATATATATATATATATATATATATATATATATATAATATATAATATATAATATTTGCTCAAAACGTTTAATACTTCTTTTTTGCAGTTTACTCGGATCGACATACAACTGATGAAGGCCCGGATGGCACAAGGGCTGAAACGATGTGGTAAGTGCAACAAAGATTAGTGCAATAGTCCGCTTGTAAATAATGTAAGTAATAATCACAGAAATTCTGAGAGAAATTACTTCATTTAGATTTAGTCTTCGATGAAAAGGTATTTGACTCGGTAGATCACTCGGCAACTCAAAACACATTCTGATTCTACGCAGATTTACCTGTCGATACGTAGCTTGTCAGAAAAGTATTCGAGTTTTTATTGTCATTATTTTATTTTAATATTATTTATTACAGTTCATTTTTCATCTCCTAGTCGCCTCAAGTTCGCTAAAGCGTAAAACTTGAGTAACGATTAGAGCTGATATTCGTTGGGTGTTGACGTTGTGAAGCGTGTTTTGGCCTGTCTAGATGGTTTAGCCGTTGAGTACGTTAATTTACTACGTAGGTACGAGCTTGCCTTTTGTTTTGTTTTTCTTTTCCTTTCCTTGTTCGGGATTTCTTGTCTAAGTTATTCTGTTTTGGTAAGTTGTCAGTCGCTCACACCAACAATGTTCTGTTCTTTAGTATATATATATATATATATATATATATATATATATATATGAGTTAAAGATCAAATTATATATATATATATATATATATATATATATATATATATATATATATATATATATATATATATATATGAGTTAAAGATCAAATGCAAGTCAAATATGGATCAGGATGAAAAAATAAAAAAACAAACAGGAAGCATATATTAATATAACATGTTTCAGTTTTATTAAAGCTTCGTCAGAGATAGAAAGGAAACAGATAAAAAGACAGAAAATGTTATTTTCAATTATGTTTGAGTCAGTTCTCATTGGTCAGACACGTGTATTAAGACCGTAGATAATTCTATGTGTGTGTAGGTTTGTAAACATTCTTCTATGTCTAAGTGTGCATTGGATGGTAATATGTATTTAATAATTGTGTAAAAGTGTTTGTCTAGTGGGAGTTCTATCTCCACCTTAGTGTGATCAACCCGCGTAGCGGGGTGTCACAAGGTTCTAATTTATGGCTGACCTCGTTAAGAATGCATTCTTTGTACAAGATATATATATATATATATATATATATATATATATATATATATATATATATATATATATATATATATATATATATATATATATAAGCTTTTCATCCCAGGCAAGGCTGGAAGCCACTAGCACGCTAGGGGTTACAGAGGATTTGGAAAGAGGGCAGATAGGGGTGTTAGAGGAAAATATGTGGAGAAGGATAGAGCATAGATCAAGGCAACTGGAGATGTCGATTGACGTTACATTTGAATAGTTGGAGATTATAGTTGTCAGGGAAACAGAAATAAGGAAGGGAGTTCCTGAGGCGCGAGGTGCGAGATATGAAACTATTGGAGTAAAAGAGACGTCAACATTTAACAGTTTCAGCAGTGAAAGGCTGGGAACGGGATGCCAGCCTCGTAGGACGCTTGAATTCATGGAGCCTGGGAACCAGCGATAGCAGCTCATCGGAGCAATTACCATGGAAGTATTTATAAAAGAGACAGAGAGAGGCGACGGTGCGTCTGTGAGAGAGAGACTGCAGACGAGAAGCCAGATAAGAGCCAATTACATTGCATACCCGTCTCTGGATCTTATCAAGAACCTTGAGGCAAACAGAAGGGGCTCCAGACCATATATGGCAGCAATACTCCATGCAAGGGCGGATGGTTGATTTGTAAATTTGGAGGATCGATTCCGGGGAGAAGAATTTACTGGCCCGGCACAGGGAGTCAACTTTCCTTGCGGTGGTGAAGCAATCGACTCCATGTATTTGTTCCATCTCAGGTCAGCAGACAGCGTGAGACCGATCAGCCGCAGAGATGAGCTCTCGAGAAGTTGAGCTTCAGACATTCTAATTGGATGCAGGGAAGGATCCCTGTGGTGATTACTGGAGAGCAGTTTTGTTTTGGAGGCGTTAAAGTTAACCAGCCAATTCCTGCACCAGTTCACAACCAATTGAAGGTCCTTTTCGAGACGAACGGGCAGGTTAATTTTGTCAGCGGCACTAGATTTGTTTCTGAGGCAGAAGTAAATTGTAGTGTCATCCGCATAGATGCCAACTTGGGAATCAATGGCGTCAGGAAGATCATTTATGAATATAAAGAACAGGGTAGGGCCTAGGATGGGGCCTTGCGAAACACCTGCGTGCGTGGGATAGGAGCTGGAGGAGAATCCATTGAGAACTACCTTCACTTCACGGTTTGACAGGAATGATTGTATTAGGTCCCAAAATCGGCCTGTAATACCATATCCCTGAATCTTGCGAAGAAGGCCGGCATGCCAAACCATATCAAATGCCTTGGAGATGTCAAGGGCCGCGGCGCGAGCTTCACCGTTATCATGGAGAGCCTGGTAGGCAAATTCAGTGATGGCCGTAAGCACATCAGCTGTGGATCGGGCAAAGCGGAATCCATATTGTTTGTCTGAGAGCAGATCATGTGATGTAAGGTGGTTAACCACTTCGGTGTTGATAAGGGCTTCAAAGACTTTGCCGAAGAGGGGTAGGAGACTGATAGGACGGTAATTAGAAGGGTCGTAGGGGTCGCCAGAGTTCTTAAAGACAGGAACAATGGATGAGGACTTCCAGCAGTCTGGAAAACAAGACTCCTTGTGGCAGTAGTTGTATAATTTAGAGAGAGCAGGCGCCACTTCAGGAGCGCATTTCTTCAAGACAATGGCTGGTATCCCATCTTCACCACTAGCCTTGTGGGAGTGTAAATTAGAGATAATGCCCAATACCAATAACGGGGATATGTGTAACCCGCTCAAAAGGGCCTCAGTTCTGAGAGGAAAATCGGGTATGGGTACACTGGAAGAGTCAAACGCTTAATTGAAAGAAAAATTCCGAGCAAAGCATTCAGCCTTGTCGGCAGAGGAGGTCAGGACCTCAAACTGGTTGAACAGAGGAGGTATAGAGGGTTTGCAATTGTTCAGAACGCTCTTGCAGAGACGCCAATAATCCTTGGAGCCGAATTTGCAACATGCAATACGTTCCTTCAGCCTAGCAGAGAATAGTGATTTAGCTTCGTTGAGGACACGGTTACACTTGTTATCGGCGGAGGCAAAGAGGTGTCTATTGCAGTCGGACATATCGCTACGAAATAGGTGGAAGAAGTGGTTCCTATGGGCAATGACAACTGAGAAAGCAGCGTAGAACCACGGGGAGGAGCGCGATTTGACCCTGAATATCCTTGAGGGGATGAAAGCGTCAATTCCAGCTTTAACCCAAGATGAGACCTCTGAAGCACATTCTTGAACGGGGACCTTAAATACAACATCCCAAGGGACATCACGGAACGAGTCCCAGTCAGCTCGTTGATAGCAGAACGAGGTTCGGGTAGTAGCAGGCTCTTTGCAGGGGGTGGGGTTGATGGAGATGTTAATAGACATTACCGCATGAACAGAGTTACCAAGTTGGCAGAGCTGTGTGGCACTAGAAGACTCGGGGATGGAGGTAAAACACAGGTCGAGAAGAGAGGTTTTACCGTCCCGGTTGTTTGCAAAACGCGTGGGGAAGTCAACTATCTGCGCGAGGGATTGAGAAACTGAAAAGTTAAATGTGTGTATGCCTGCGAGGTCGGTAGAAGCATTCTTAAGCCACTTGTTATGGTGGGCGTTAAAATCGCCAAACGCAAATATGTGAGTATACGGGTGGAGAGAGAGAGAGAGAGAGAGAGAGAGAGAGAGAGAGAGAGAGAGAGAGAGAAAGCCTTGTCTATGCTGTCAGAAATGACATAAAGTATTCCACAGTCCTGAGAGGATGGAGAGCGATAAAGGAAGAAGAGATAACTTACAGCATTGAGAAGAGATAGCCGGAGACACATGTACGAATGGTCCGGCGATTCGAGTGAGAACTCTCTAGCCAGAGGGTGATGGTCCTTGACGTAGACACCAAGGCCATGCGTGTGGGTTAGAGAGTCTTTTCTGAGGAGAGGAATGTAGCCAGGGATCGAGAGTTCAGAGGAGGGGATAGATGAGTCAAGATTGGTCTCACATAGAGCCAGTATATCCGGGCAGTTTGCAGTGAGGAAAGATTCCACACTATAGGTGTGTGTGTGTGTGTGTGTGTGTGTGTGTGTGTGTGTGTGTGTGTGTGTGTGTGTGTGTGTGTGTATTTCTAAGGAATTAATGTACTTTATTATATAAGGCATTTTGCTCTTATTTTCGCTTTCTACTTTGTCACACAATCTAGTCTCTTTCTACTTTGTCACACAATCTAGTCTCTTTCTTTAAGTATTTTTGTTTCCCTTTCTCTTATGTCTCCTATTTTAACTTTTTGACGTTCCGTTTTCTCACTTCCATTCCTTTCTTTTCTCCCCCCACCTCTCTGTCTGTCTCTCTCTTTCTCTCTCTCTCTCTGTACTTTCCTTTCGTTTTCCTTGCTTTTTCTCATTGCTACAGTTTCCTTAACTTCTCTTAACTTCATCCTCGACTTTCGCCTTTTTTTCTCTCTGAATCTACTCTTTTTCTTTTGTCTTCTCTCTCTCTCTCACTCTCTGACATTCTTTTTCTCTTTCGTTTCTTTCTTCTATCCCTTTTTTTCGGCATCCCTATATGCCCTTCCTTTCCTATTTCGTTTCTTTCTCCCATTCTCACCTTTGTCTCTTACCTCTCCCTCATGCAATCTACTCTCTTTCTTTCGTTTCTCTCTCCCTCTCCTTATTTTCTCTTTTCCGTCTTTCTCTCATTTTCCCCTTTGTCCATCTTTACCTTTTCGCCATTCAATCTACTCACTTTGTTTTCCTTCCTCTATTCCTCTCCTTACTTTTCTCTTTTCCTTCTTTCTCTCATTCTCACTTTTGTCCTTTTTAACTTTTCGCTTTTACAATGTACTCTCTTTCTTTTCCTTTCTTTCTCGCTCTCATTACTTGTATTTATTTCCGTTATTTTTACCTTTTGGTCATACAGTCTGCTCTCTTTCTTTTCCTTCCTCTCTTCCTCTCCTTACTTTTACATCTTCTTTTTCCATTTGTTTGTATACCTTTCCGTCTTTGGAATTTCACTTTTTCTTATGTTCATCATTCCTTTCTTTCTTTTATTTTTTACTTATTTTTCATTCCGGTTTCTCAATCGTCTCTCCTTTGTTTTCCTTACTCCCTACTCCCATTTCCCTTTTTTTCTTTCTCCTTCTCTCGTCCTCTATTCCGTCTCTTAATCTACTATCGTACTCTTACTTTTCCCCTCCAATCTCTCTTTCGCCATTTTCTCTCGTTGTCATACTCGTTTAATTGTATGTCCTGTTTTCTTTCTCTTCCTCCCTACTTTCCTTTCTGCGATGGTTTGTTTCTAGCTCTTTCGCTTTTCAACTGTGCCGGTTACCCTGGTGACAGACATCGCCCTGTTGATTCTGTAACTAACTTCAATTCAAACATTATCTACCAGCGAGTTTTCTCTCCAACAATGACTTATATATCGATGACCTTTTACTTATATATCGACAATGTTTCTGATATTTCGGATTTAAATTCTTCTTTGTCCGTTTCTTCTTTTACCGATGCTAACTATTCCGGCGACAAAAACACACATGAAAAGAATGGGATTCATCAAATTTAGACAACGCCGACTCGCTGTCTGTCTTTTTGCGCATGCGCGGAGCTAAGTTCGGCTTATGTAATATATAAGAAAATCTTTAAATCTTTGTCAAAGCGGCAGCTTCTTTCTGTTCAATTTTTCCCCTCTTCCATTTTCTGGATTCAGTCTTTTAACAGAGGGAAACAAAGTTTCAGCTGGCTTCCTGCCAAAATAAAACCTTCTTCAGGTCTATATAGAGCTTAATATATTATTACTTTGTAAATCCGCTTAAAGATCGATATTTTGCCGAGCGGTAAATGGTCTATATTACATTATTTACTTCTTTACACCTGCCGGCAAAATCGAGTGCACATTTTGTTAATTTTGTTCCGTAAACTTGGTGATGATGATGATGATGATGATGATGATGATGATGTGTAAGCACTTCCGGTTCCACTAGGGAGTTCTGGGAGCAAAACAGATCGGGCGGGATTTTGAATAAAACAGTTGTTGATTTTAGAACGTCTTGTGTCTTTGTTCATTATTTGTGTTGATTCAACTTTTAGCAGCCAGTTTTATACAGTTAAAAGGAGTAATGAAAATCGTGACTATTTAGCTATCATTACTTAAATGAATTTAGCAGAATCAGCTGGTAGCATCCAATTTAAGAAAAAAATGTTCCGTTTAGTTTAGGTGAAATATCATCTAAATTTGGAACATGTTCCATTTTCACTGCAAGATTTAGCTTCCTCGGATCTACGCATTAGATTGATTCGATTTCTACTGTTTATCAACCCTTTGCAAGTTATTTAAAGCTAGAAAAAAAATTATATTGTAAGAATGTTTTGAGATAATAATGGTTTAGTGATAGTAATCTTACTAATTAACCCATAGATGGGAGGAGAAGAGATGGATTCATACATTTCTTAATGGTATTTGTGCGTAAGTGAATACAACGAATCTAACACGGCTCTCTGTTCAAAGATCCCGAGGCATTATCCATTACATCACCCGAAAATCCAAATTTAAAATAGTCTCAAGCGGTCACCTATCTAAGTTCTGGCCACGGTCTATATTGCTTAACATCAGCGATCGTATGGGAACCGGTGTTTTAACGTAATGTGGCCGCAAGACGTACACAGAAGTTTTCATATGTGAGTCTTTATAGATATATTTTTCCAATTATTATATTATACGTAGCAATAATAATATTTTAAATTATTATATTAATATATTAACTCCTTCCACTCCAATTATTTTGGAAAAAAACTTTCATTTTCAGACGAATATTTTCATTTGTTTTTCATATAGTAACTAAGAAACTGAGACACTTTGAAGTACCCGAACGGTTGCTAACACTTCTACTAGATGCATGAGCTGTCAACTGGACTCGTTTCAAGCTCAGAAGGGTATAAAAGGGATGCAGATCGACGTATAAACACGTCTGTAGCTGGTTTTTCGAAAATTACGGTTTGGGCGTGTTTATTCGTCCGTGTCTAAAAACGTATATACACGTTAATGCCAGGGAAAGTTTAAATATAATATGATGTTATATATAAGGGTTAAATATAATATGATATTATATATAATATGACTTAATATGTATTAATTATTGAGGGTACGGTTTAATTGCTTTTTCTATGCCGACAATAATGATGACAAATTCCTCTCATGTGATAAATAAAGGGTGTTCCAATAACTTGGCGCACATTTAAGCGATATTATTTTTCACACATAATTGCTATGACTTAAAGAACATGATCCAAATGAGAAATAAATAAATTTTCACCAATAACACTGATTTATTTACTGCTGATTTTGATCCGTTTTAATAGTAATATTAGAAGTTTTTTTCATACGTGACACCTTATAGATATATTTTCCATTTAAAAAAAGTAATTTCTCCCCAAGCAAGGTTATAATGCTACTAGGGTTACATGGAGTGAAGGCGAATGAGATGAATTTAGTCGGGTGGATTGAAGGACAATAAGGGAATAGAATTCACTAACACAGATGTTAGTGATTGACGTTGCATTTAAATTTTTGAAGATTGTAATTGGCAGGGAAGCAGGAAACTAGAAGGGAGTTCCACAGGTGAGAAGTGTGAGAAAAACTGTTAGAATAGAAGTGGTGATTACCATTTAGCTAGTTCAACAGTAAGACCTAGTTGTCAATCTAGTAGCAAGCTTAAATTCATGTAGTGGAGGCACCAGGAGAAAAAAACTCATCAGATTAGCTGCCATGAAAATATGTGTAGAAAAGACAGAGGGTAGCCGCATCACGTCAGTAAGAAAGTGACTAAAGCCGAGATGCCTTGCCATGATCGATTACATTACAGACCCTTCTTTGGAATTTTGTCAAGAATCTCAACAGAAATACCAGTCCGAATTTGGTAGCAATGTTCAACGCACGGACGAATTGTAAATTTATAAATTTCCAAGATGGATATCTGATGAGAAAAACTTACTGGCACGACACAGTGAGGCCACTTATTACATTATCATGTTGTAACTCTTGAGTGATCATTTTGTTACTTAATAACAACAGCAAACAAAACCCCCACTTTCTGTTCAGTAGAATTTTTTTTTCTTTTATTTTAAGCATTTCAGCCCAAGCAAGACAGGAGTGACACTAGCACGCAATGAGTTACAGAGATTGAGAGTAAGAGTAAAGAGGGGTATTTGAGGAAAGGATTGTTATAGTGGAAGACACCTAGTCCAGAGAATAGACTCTCCCACCTATTATAAGTAGAAATCAGTAGGTAGCCGAGAGAAGAAGTGATTAGCGACCACAACTCGATTACTCTGCGTAACACTTTATTACACGTTCCTAACGTTTCTGTACGTTTACCCCATTTAGGACGCATTTAGTCCGACTACAAGTTCTATTGTGGAAATAACTCCACAACAAGGATAAAGAGAAGGACGGAGATCAAGATCAAGGCATCAGAAGATGTCGATTGACATTACATTTACATTTTTGAAGATTATATTTATCAGGAAAGCAAGTAAGAGAAAAGGCGTTTCACAGAAGGGAAGTGCAAGACCAGAAGCTGTTGGAGTAGAAGAGGCGGTTACATTTAACTGTTTCGACAGTAAATAGGTGGGACCGACATGCCAACCTAGTAGCACGCTTAAATTCATGCAGTTTAGGCACCAGTGAAAATAGCTCGTCAAAGCAGTTGCCATGAAAATATTTGTAGAAAAGACAGAGGGAAGCCACATTACGTCGGTGAAAAAGTGACTGGAGTCGAGATGCCACTTCAGTACCTACCATATCTTATAAAAATACTAGCTTACTCCAGCCGTAAAAACATGACACCATATTTTCTTATAACCTTCTAATTACAAAAATGTTTTTTTTGCGATTTACTAAGCACAGCATAAATGTAACACAAGGCCCTAGCAATAGGGCACCCAATGAGGATCGACATCACTACTTTGTCGTACTTAGTCTAGTGAGACAAGCATGCTAACCCTTACTCTACGTATAAAAACCATTATTTGCTAATCGCAGCTTAGATGTGTCACAAGACCGCAAGTATGCCGCACCCAGTGAAGAACGAACTCACTACTCAGTCTTCATTGATCTTTCGAAACTATCGCACCAGGTCAATTGAATCAGTTTTTTTACGGCTTATCAACCTTTTTCAGTTTATTTAAAGCCAGAAAGTATTTTTAGATTGTAAGAATTTTTTTTTGTTTGAGATAGTAATGATTTACTGATATAAGTTCTACTAATTAACCCATATCAGGGGAATAAAAAATGGATTCTTACCTTTCCCAAGAGTATTTATGTGAAAGCAGAAGGATTGATTTATTGATTTGATTTTTTACGGTTTGACATTCTTTTGCTTTTATTTAAAGCTATAATTATTTTAAAGATCTTTTGGGGATAATAATGATTTACTGATATAAGTCCTTTTTAATTAACTAGTAGCCGTCAAGGAAGAGGTGAGTTCATACATTTCCCAGCGGATGTACTGCCTTGATAGGAGTGACACCGATTTAAAAAATGCAGGTATTTGCAGGTACATGAATATAACGAGCCCGGCTGGAACTCGGTTCCGCTATTTTTAATTCCGAGCCGTTAACCATTCCACCACCCATACATCCACGCTTACAGAACTTGGTATTCCCAAGCTGTCACTCATCTACTCACTAACTAGGATTGATGCTGATTAATTTCGATGATCGATCGGATGGAAACTGGTGTTTCATCATGATACAGCTCTAAGCCCTACGCCACGTCGAAATGCCCATGGAAGATTATCATATGTGAGTGTTTAAATATATTTCTCAGCTTATATATTTTTTTTAAGCTTATCACCCCAAGCAAGGCTGGAGGCCACTAGCACGCAAGGGGTTACAGAAGGTTTGGAGGAAGAGCAGATAGGAGTGGTAAAGGAGAGGATGTGGAGAAAGATAGTGGATCGATCAAGGCAAGGGGGTTACAGAAGATTTGGAGCGAGAGCAGATAGGAATGAAAGGTGAAAGGATGTGGAGAAGGGAAGTGGATAGATCAAGGCAACTGGAGATGTCGATTGACGTTACACTTAAATAGTTGGAGATTGTATTTGTCAGGGAAACAGGAATAAGGAAGGGAGTTCCAGAGGCGAGATGTGCGAGACATGAAGCTATTAGAGTAGAAGAGACGTCTACATCTAACAGTTTCAACGGTGAAGGGGTGGGAACGGGATGCCGGCCTCGTGGGACGTTTAAATTCATGAGGCCTAGGAACCAGTGAAAGCAGCTCCTCGGAGCAATTACCGTGAAAGTATTTGTAAAAAAGACAGAGCGAGGCAACGTCGCGTCTGTGAGAGAGCGACTGCAGACGGGATGACAGATCAGGGCCAATTACATTGCATATCCGTCTCTGGATCTTATCAAGAACCCTGAGGCAAGCAGCAGGGGCTCCAGACCATATATGGCAGCAATACTCCATGCAAGGGCGAATGGTCGATTTATAGATTTGGAGGATCGATTCCGGGGAAAAAAATTTCCTGGCTCGGCACAAATTATAATTTTTCATGGCTGATTGTTTTGATTGGTAACTTTTTTTACGGTTTATCAGCTCTTTGATCAGCCCTTGATCATTCTTTTCTGATTGTAGGAGTTTGCTTACATTACTCCTTGTTCCCAAGCGGTTCCCCATCCAAGTCTTGCTTAACATTTCTTATAGGATCAGTTTATTACTTAATAACAATAGGAAATGAAGCCGCCACTTTCTATCCAGTAGAATGTTATATTCAAATTTCTTTACCTATGTCGTCAAAAATGATGATATATTTGGTCAACGCCTTACTATTATGAGATATGAAGGTTGGATTATTTAAACATATTCTTCTAATTATTGTAATAAGATGGAGTAATTCTTGGCGAATCATTTTTTTTAATAAAAAAGGAAAAAGTCTCCCTAATTTCTGACCATTAAAATCTTATATTCATACTATTTTTTACATACTGTTATAATCTACTCAGTTTCATATTCAGATGTAAACAAAGCAATATCTAAAGAAATAATGGATTTTATATTTATCAATCCGAGAGATTCTTTATAAATTTAAACATTATTTTTAGTTGATACCCATATTTAAGTAGACGGTCCGGCAATTTTTAAAACAGTATACTTATTTATCTTCGTCTACCCTCCTCAAATGTGCCATCCGACAGCATTCGAACCTGCAATTCGCTTTACAGGAGAAACTGATGTTATATCCGACATGCTTTAGACCGACTCGCTCACGAACGGCGTCGCCGATCAAGCATAGCTGAAAAGTAACTTTAAGTGCAATTTTTCACCTTTCAGACTCTCGAAAGTTCATGTCCACTCAATTTTGTATCCAAATGTAAAGAAATCAATTTTTAAAGAACTAATGGACTTTTTATTTTAATTAATCCGACAGATTTTTATCACGTTAAACGCCATTTTTAGTGGATACCTTCATTTAAGTCGATGCTCTGTTTATTTTTTAAAATTAAAATTTTTTTTTTTTTTGTAATAGTCAGGATTTTTGTTAAATCCTGACTATTATTAAATTGTACTCCTTACATCTTTGTTGAACAGAAGATGTTTTTCCTTGTTTCCAGTTTAGGGTATGCTTTCTCCCATGGCCATAATTACTTGACTGATCTGTGGCGGCAACTTTTCATTATAAGGGTACTGATTTGGCAGTTTTCTGGTTGCTGCATCTCGACTGGTAGTAAAGAGCCATGAATTTACACTGCATGTACTTCCGGCTGGCAATATTGAGGCCACATTAAAATTTAGTTTTAGCCATCTTTCAGCCGATTTGTACTGCCACAGACGATGGACAGTGATAATTATTTTAGCCTTTTCTCCTTAGAAAATAAAATTCTTATGGCAATAGATGTAGCCGTAAGTAACAGTGTCTTCTCTCGCACTTCTCGCTGCTGACTTCTTCTGTTCCAGTAAAGTTTGATCTTCAAACATTTAAATGCAATGACAATCGTCATCTTATGTCGTCTTAACTCCAGTTCTTTTATTGTTATATATCCTTAATAATCGTTTATTATTTACATATTCTCTCCTAGTCAGTAACCCATTGCTTCTTAGTGGCTTTATTGCCTTGCTGGGTGTAATGACTAAAACGAAATCTTTTCACGTGAGAGTCTTTAAATATTATATTTATCAAGCCATTATAATAATATATTGTGTGATAGGTTCATTATTTAATCGCAACAGAAATCATACCCCTCACTTCCCCCCCCCCTTGATTGGTTCGTTTTCTACGGTTTATCAACCCTTTACAGGTTATTTAAAGCCATTTTTTTTTATATTGTAAGATAATATTTTGAGTTAATAATGGTTTAGTGATACAAGTCGTACTAATTAACCCATATATGGGGAGAATGGGTGAAACCATACCTTTTTCACGTTATCTGCGCGTAAGTGAATATAACGGACCAACGGGTATTGGAACTCGGCTCTCGCCAAATTTTGTCCATTTTCAAGAGAAATCGCTACTAGTTACATTTGAAGTCTTCTTTGAATAGTCAGATGTCAGTTTAGCTAGAAAAAACCAATGCAGTTATTAATAAGAAGAATTGAGGTTAATGCCTGCAAGATTTCACAACTCTAGCATCACTTCTTCATATAGAGAACATATAGAATTTTCAGTTCTTAGTTATTTCTGAAGTCTACTTTGAAAAGTCAGAGATGTCAATTTACCTTGAAAGAAACAATGCAATTATTAATAAGAGTTGAAATGAATGCATACAAGATTTCACAGCTCTGGTGTCACCCGTTCAAATAGTCAGCTTATGAACTTTTCACCCTTGTAAATGAAAAGAAACAATGCCGTTATTAATAAGAAGAGTTGAGATGAATGCATGCAAGATTTCGCATCACTTCTTCATATAGACAGTCAAAGAACTTTTCAGTCCACACTTGTAGTTACTTTTGAAGTCTTCTTTGAACAGTCAGATGTCAGTTTACCTGGAAAAAATACTGCTATTAATAAGAAGAGTTGAAATTAATGCATGCAAGATTTCATAATTCTAGTATTACACCTACATATATTCACCCGATGAACATTTCATCCCAGCCCCGTAGTCACGCAAAAGCATTTGGTAATTTTATCAGTCGCTTCCTGTCCTCAACCCATGTTCTGTAATTGTTAACTTTTCTTTCGTTATATATACCATAAATTCTGTCTCTTTCTTTGTGTAAGTGTTGTGTCGGAAACCTACCACCCCTCTTGAAGATGAACTTGTCTGCGTCTAAAGACTTTAAATAGTGGCACGTCGAGAGACAGAGGAGAGAAAGTTCTTGGCTAGTTCAATCTGTCCTTACTGGACAGGCGGGACTTCCGGGAGCAGCTAATTAAATTAGTGCAGCGGGAGCTAGTGGGGGCGGTTATCGGGAATAGGTGGTGGGAAAAATTGAAAGATAGAATTAGGTCTTTCACCACCGATTTCAGCAAACGGCTCGCTCTAGATAAGGCTGAGAAGGTGAAGACACTTAAGGCTAATTTTTCCCGGGCGGAGGCTGGGGGGGATCCCCTAGAGATAGCTCTAGCTAGGGAGGCCCTGCAGCGGTCGAATAGCGATCGTTACATGGGTCAGGTAATTAGGCATAAGTTAAGTAAGATGTCTAACGAAGCTGTGAACCTGGGCGCAGATCTGCGTCGGGAAGAAATCCGTCGAGGTGGTGATCGTTACGTTCGTCAAGTCGAAACCCCGGAGGGGCGTACTCTGCGGTCGACTGACGACATGTGCGAGGCGTTTCGGCGGCATTTCGAGAGCCGCTTTACCAAGGAGCCTGGTCTCCGTGAGGAGGAGTTTCGCAGCTATTTGGCTGACTTTCCTCGGCTTGCGCCGACTGAAGCGGCTAGCTGCGAGGGAGAGATCACGGAGGGCGAAGTCTATGAGGCACTGAAGAGGGTCGGCAGAGGCAAGTCGCCCGGTCTGGATGGTTTGCCCTATGAATTGTACTTGAGGCTGTCGCACATCTTTGTTCCGATTTTGACAGCAGTGTTCAACAACTGGTTTCGGTCGGGGTCCATCCCCAATCGCATTTCCAGGGGTGTGATCACTCTGTTGAAAAAGGGCAAGGGTGTTGGGGGGAAACTAGATGATTATAGGCCCATAACTCTGCTAAACACAGAGTTAAAGATTATGGCCAAGATCCTGCAGGAGCGTTTGCAGTCAGTTGCCGAGTCTCTGTTGGGACCTGAGCAGACTTGTTCTGTGAGGGGCCGAACAATTCAGAGCAACCTGCATTTGATCCGCACGATCGTAGAGGGCGTAAAAGACGACGAAGAAGCCGCGCTGATCAATTTGGATCAGTCCAAGGCATTTGATAGGGTCGACCATCGCTACCTTGCTACTGTCCTGCAGGCCGCCGGATTCGCACCCGACTTCTGCCGCTGGATTAGCCTCCTGTATCGCTCCCCCAGTGCTGTGGTACAGGTGAACGGAAAGTTGTCGGGCGCTTTTGTTCTGTCGAGGTCGGTTCGTCAGGGTTGTCCGCTGTCGCCTCTCCTTTACGCTTTGGCGTTGGAGCCTCTCCTGCGCCGGCTGAAGGACGAGGCGTGCAGTCCGGCCCTACGCGGGATCGCCGTTCCTGGAGGGTCTCGAGCCAGGGTTTCCGCGTACGCCGATGACGTATCTGCTTTCGTGTCGTCCCTTAACGACATTGAGGCGGTGCAGAAGGCGCTTGATCGGTACGAGAAGGTGACAGGGGCCAGGATAAACCGCGACAAGTCTTCCGGCTTGCGGTTAGGTGCCTGGAAGGGGCGTGATCTTCCGGGCCGCTTCGGTTGGACGGACGGTCCTGTCCGCATTCTTGGAGTGTGGTTTGGACCCGACCTCCAGCTGAAGAAAAATTGGTCTGAAGTACTAGCAAAGGTCGTTTCTGCCGGTAAGACTTGGAATCGACGGAGGTTGTCCGTAAAGGGCAGGGCGGAGGTGTGTGTTACATACATTTTCCCCCTGATTCTTTATCGATTGTCAGTACTTCCTCTCTGTGAGGCCCAGATGACGGCGCTCGAGCAGGCGCTATCCTCCATTTTGTGGAGGGGACGCGCCAACAGGGTCGACAGACGAGTCTGCACCAAACGTCCGTGTCATGGGGGGCTGGGAATGCCACACTTGGAGAGTCACATCCGTGCCTCTCGCTTGGCTTTCCTACGCCGCGCATTGACTAGAGGAGATCCGATTCTGGAGGGGATTGTTAGGGACGCCTTCCCTAGCCTTACCATCAATCCCCCCATCTCGAAGGCTGAGCGCCATTGTAAGTCTCGAGATGAATCGCTTTTCCTCAGCGAGTGTCGGTCAGCCTTGAGGGCTATTCCGCGGTCCAGTGACCTTTCACGGCCTAGGAAGGTCTTCTATCGGGAATTAGTGGAGGGTCGCGCGAAGGATTCTCTACGTGATACGCTCGACTGTTCGGAGGAGCAGTATCGCTCCTACTGGTCTTGGGCGCCAGCGGCGGATTATCTCAGTAACCCTGAGTTTTCGCTTACCTGGCGACTGGCTCGGAATCGGCTGCCTCTCAACGACATGGCTTTCATATGGGGCTTGGCGGATTTGCCAGACTGTGATCGGTGTGGCCTTGGCTTAGAGGAAACGGCTGCGCACGCCTTCTACCATTGCCCCCGGGTCCGCCCCTTATGGGACCATGTCGGCGAGCTGACGGCTCGTCTCGCTCCCGAAGAACTCGTGTCCATTGATCGCGCATACGCGTGTGACAATGTGTCGCCCCCGTATTCCGGGGTGAAACGAATGGTGTTTCTAACGCTGCTAGCCACGGCTCGAATGGTGATATGGACGACGCGAATGGAGGAGGTCTTGCGAGGCAATAGTCTTTCGCATCAGGATCTGATCCGATTCTTTGAGCATCAGCTCAAGATGAAGATTAGAACTGATAGAAAACGATTGCATTCGACAGTCTTCACTGAAAGGTGGGTAAAAGAGGCGAGCTTGGTTCGTTTGAACGGGGTTAGCCTTGATTTTCTTTTCTAGGTCAACCAAAGTCACATCGGGGTGGTTTCCTGTGGAACCCTCCCCTCTGTTAGGTTAGACATGCTTAAGTGTACCTAGTTAATATGAGTAACTGTTGTTCCCGGCCTGTTTCCCGGCCTTCATTTTAGTTATGATCCAAGTCGAGATTCCCAACCTCCCCAGTTCGTTTTGGCCTCCTTTTCATCTCAACTGGATCAGCCTTTTACTTCCCCACGTCCCAGTTATTTTATCTCTTTCCCACTCCCTTAGCGAGAGTGCCTCTTGATTTTGTCCTCTGGCCAGAATACAGCGGCCTCTCTATTTTGAGGGTTGGACGGGCCCTACTAACATCAATTATGTTTTAGTTTAAGATTTTGTTGAAATTTTAGTTTGTTATGGGGTTCATCTCCCTCCCCTTTCATCCGCTCACGACGATATTTTTATGTATTTTCATTATCATTAAATGGGGCGCTTTTTTGTAGGTCCCCCCTGGTGTGGATGTGGTATTATGGTGTTCGGAGGATCGAATGGTGATGGACGAATTCTTGTGGTGAATGCGTCAATTGTAATGTATGAATGGGTCACGAATCTGATTAGCTAGGTATAGGATAGTTAGTCAAGACCAGCCTTACCCCTCCCCCTCTCTAGGCCACGTGCCACAATTTGTATTTTATACGAATAAATCCTGAGAAAGTTCTTGGCTGAGCTCGTTATTGACTACTCAGGCGATTTCTGTACCTTTTACCAATCTATTAAAACCCTTTTTATTGTTACGTGTTATTTGTCGTTTGTTTCTACAAACCCCAAACCAACATCATAACAGTAAGAATAAATGCCGTTTTCTCATGTTGATATGTCAGCCACCAACACCTACTCAAAAACAAAGAAACACCTTGGCGCATGTCCGGAAGCTTACACGGCCATACAGGTACTCATAATGTGCAGCTAATTCCAGCAAACACGAGCCAAGACTGACAGTGCCGATAACTTCGAAAATACGAAACCAAGTGAAATTCTGAAGTTACTATCCATTTCTTTGCGTTGTATAAATGTTTTTCAATCTACTTTTAAAGAAAAAGTTTATTTGAACTCATTTTCATGCAAGATTTATCGGGAAAATGAGTGTTATATTATTTATAATTATTCCTCAAAATACATTTAGAAAAGTATTCATCATCCATCATCCGTCCGTCGAGTGATTCAATAAAAAGTATAAATTATATAACACTCATTTTTCAGATACAACTTGCATGAAGATGATTTCAAATAAAGTTTTTTTTACTTAAAAACAGGTTGCAGGACTTTTATACACCGCATAGAAATGGATTGTAACTGCAAAATGTCACTTGATTCCGTATTTTCGCAATGTTATCGGCATTGTCGTACTTGGCTCAGGTTTGCTGGAATTCTTTACAGATTATCAGTACATGCACAGTCGTGTAAGCTTCCTGGCATGGTATGCACCATGGTGTTACTTCGTTTTAGTTAGAATTCCAGTCGAATCCATTACATTCACTTACATGCTAATACCCTTGGCAAAGGTATGAATTCTCCTCTTCTCCCCCTGCTATGAGTAAATAGTAGGACAGACTGGGTTCTATAGCCTTTGATGGCAACTGGTCTACCACAGAAAGAAATGGCAACCTACGGTGAGAAAAAAATCTGCTTCGTCAGTCATGTATCAAAAGATACATGATCGCCTAAGCGTGTATCACGCATGGCACATAACTGACTAAGAACGACAAGGAAGTTTTAAGAAAATGGGAAATAAAACGACATTTATTCTTACACAAAGAAAGAGACAGAACTTATGGGATATATAATGAAAGTAAACCTAACAATTACAGAACATGGGTTGAAGGCAGAAAGCGACTGATAAAATTACCAAATGTTTTTGCGTGACTATGAGGCTGCGCCGAAAAGTTCATCGGTTGACTACATGTAGGAGTAATACTAGAATCGTGGAATCTTGCATGCATTAATTTCAACTCTTCTTATAAATAGCTGCATTGTTTTTTTGTGTTTTTTTTTTCAGGTTAACTGACATCTGACTGTTCAAAGAGGACTTCAAAAGTAACTACGAGGGTGGGCTGAAATGTTCATGTGCTACCACAGGTCATGGTGGACCTGGGGACAACAGCAAGTAAGAAATGGTTCCACGATCCTCAAAAGCTCCAATCCCCCGATCAGAGGTCTTGCTGCCGGATATAGTTATTTTTATTCCTCTCCCTCCTGATACTTTTGGCGAGCTTTCAGTTAGGCTGGCGGTGCTCATATTCTCACCAAACTCTTGAATGACAGCTGAGGAATACGTTGTAGGTCACCCTCGTTTCGTATGCATGACCCTCTGATTTTGAATTCTGAGTTGTCCGTCACTCAAAGAAGTTTCCACCCATAGCTGGCTAGGAATATTATTCTTATACAATTAAAAAATATTTCTGCTTTAAAGCATCCCCAAGCTATTGATATAACGTAAAACAAATCAAATCTATTTTTTTTTCATTTTATGGAATTATCAAAATCGTCTGTAAACTATATCTCACTTTTTTCAAGACACCAAATCTTTAAAAAAATGATCTAGCATTCACTGTTGCAGACAAGAATAGATATGACTTAGCAATCTAGCATTCTTTTCTTCTCTTCTAACGATATAGTTTTAAACTATTAATACTTTGCTTAGTTTCAAAATGGCGTCTTTCGGTATTCTGACGCGCCTTCGTTTTAAGCATATAAGATATCCATTTAAAGAAGAAACGCTCAACTTCAAGTATAACTCACCGATTCTGTATCATATTTATGTTGTGGCCTAGATGTATTGTGCAACTAACAAAAGAATAATCCAAGCAAAGAGATCAGTTGAACCTCTGCGCCATCTTTGGTTTTAGACAAAAAAAGAAAATTGTCTCCGAGAGTTTACACGATTAAGGAAAGAGAGAGTGAGAAAGAAGATAAAGAGAAATAAAGAAGAAAGAGAGAAAGAAAAGAGAGAGAAAAAAAGAAGAGAGAAAAAATAAAATTGTCGACGAAAGTCTATATGATCAGGGTGAGAGGGAAAGAAGATAAACAGAAAGAAAGAAGAGAGAGAAAGAAGAGAGCGGGGAGAAAGAGAAAGAAAGAAGAGAGAGAAAAGAAAATTGTCTACGAGAGTCTACAGGTTTAGGAGGAGGAAAGAGAAGGAAAGAAGCGAGAGAAAGAGGAGATAGAGAAAGAAGAGAGAGAAAGAATTGAGAGCGGAGAGAGAGAAAGAAGAGAGGTAGATAAAGAGAAAGGGGAGAGGGTGAAATGATAGAAGAGAACAAAAAAGAAAAAAATCGTATACGAGAGTCTACACGATTATGGAGAGAGCGCGATAAAGAAGAGCAAGCGAAAGAAAAAAAGAGATAGATAAAGAAGAGATAGAGTGGGAGAGAGAGAAAAAGAAAAACGAGAGAAAAGTGTATACAAGAGTCTACACGAGAGAGAAAAAATGAAAGAAGAGAGAAAAAAGACTTTTTGTGGGGTTGTCGAGACGTGTTGGAGGTGGAATCAATGACAAACTCCCACAGATTTACCCGGAAATCGTGGTGAATTGTTCTTAATTGCGATATTGGCGCTTCCTGTGATCAGATTAACCAGAGCGATGTCCGCAACAGCGAATATACCAACTCGGAGAGAGATGGATACGCATCCAGAATAGTCTAAGTTTATTCGAATTGAAAAAAAAAATACTTAACAAGAACGGAAAAAAATTGATCTATCAGTTTTGAAGATGATTGAAAAGCGTTTGATTAGCTTCTAATCTCCGTCGATGGTTATCGATTCACAGACGACAGTTTGCTGCTGTTTCGTCTATCCATTATTGAAGCGCTGACTTTTAACTTCCTGTCCAACATTTGCTGTTCCGAGCGTCTTCTGAAGGAACTCGGTAACGAGAAAACATCAAGAACATAGAAAGAATAATGAAAGAAGGAAATATATCTGGGCTCTGCAACTTACTTTCGTTTAACTTTCTGTTCCGGTGCGGAGAGAAGATATTTATATTCTGTATTTTTTTAGTTGATAGCGCGATTTTTTTCCCGAACACTACATATAAATCTCTTTGTCTCTCTCTCTCCCACCTCACACACACATTGACAGACAGACTGACCGACTGATTCATAGAAACAGTAGGGACATATAATTCAACATACTATAAAGCTTTATGTGATGGTTACACATATGTAAAATTTCAGATACAGTGTAACCGGGATATAAGAGACCCGGATATAAGAGAAACCCGGATATAAGAGAGATTTTCTCTGGTCCCAAATTAGAGCCTGTGTTAATAAAACAAAATAGACCAAACACGGATATAAGATAAACCCGGATATAAGACACTTCTTCTCCGGTCCCGACAACTCTCTTATATCCGGGTTACACTGTATAACTAAATGTATATATGTAAAAGAACAATAGGAATTAAGACAAAATCAAAACTTATTTTATCCGATACGTTTTGTCCTCTGATAGACCATATCAAGGCAAATGTACGGATTTTATTTTGTAACAAGTATATATATACAAAAGTAAAATAATTGTTTTTTTGGGGAGGGGTAATATTAAAATTTAGGAAACGTTCATTAATATTCATCAGGCTAAAAGAAAAGTTTAGGTAAATTATGGAAGATGCTAAGTGACGTGATTTAATGTCGAAGTGAGTAAATGTGGATGTTGATTTTTTTTTTTATAATGTAATTAATATTCATATTATTTTTGTTTGGGGTTATTTTTGTATTATATATTTTAAATAAAAGGTGGTTGGGGATTTAATCGATTTCGTTCAATATTTTTTTTAACATTATTATAGTCATGTATATTGTCTTGGGAAAGAAGTAATTCTTTTCCAGGAACGGAGATATTTGAAAAAAGTTTGGGACACAGATTTATGTTTTAATATAATTCGATAGAAGCACTCCCGAGAATTTTCCGTCTAATTGAGTTACTTCCTCTTTTAATAAATATGACACATACACTACTCCTAGACCGCTCGCTACCGAAGGCTATAGGACGCATTGCGTCCTACTATGTATCCATATATATATATGATATTCAAATACCACTTAATTTCTATATATATATCACTGCTTGAACCGGCTTCTAATGCTCTGGATG
The DNA here is from genome assembly GCA_964036315.1 of Acanthosepion esculentum. Classification (NCBI taxonomy): domain Eukaryota; kingdom Metazoa; phylum Mollusca; class Cephalopoda; order Sepiida; family Sepiidae; genus Acanthosepion; species Acanthosepion esculentum. Next base: position 59,145,727 of record OZ038497.1, read on the forward strand.
GAACGGCTTGAGGATAGAAGTCGTGACACATGGAGGGTACGAGTCACACGACAGAATTTGTGAAGAGCTGACGCTATATCGAGTTTGGTTTGTTACCTCGGCGTTACCGAGACCTGTTGGTCCACTGGGTATGACGCTTGCTTCATATCGTAACGTTCCGGGTTTGATTCACTGTAGTGGATGCGCACTGCTGATGATTCCCCAAAATAGGATTAAATGGCCGTCCAGTACTTTCTGCATTCTGTGAAGGATTCTTCTAGAATCGATGAATTAATTATGGTTATTAAATCCCCCTTTTTTTATTTGCATATATATATATATATATATATATATATATATATATATAGTTAAGTAATATACTCTCTCTGTCACCGCACATTAACTTAAAACTGCCCCTCAAAAGTGTATAAAAATAATACGTAAATTTAAAACCATTTTGTCACCCATGGAAATGTGATCTGATGAACCAAGTAAAAGCCACCTACCTCGGGAAATAAAATATAATCAATGGACGGTTAAGGTTGTCGGTTTTCGAATTAATATATATATATATATATATATATATATATATATATATATATATATATATATATATATATATATTCAAACTGGTTTGGTTAAATAATTTAGCCATATTATTTCTGATTTTTTTTTATCCTTTCGAGTTCACGAATCAGTTTTTTGGTAGGCGTAGAATATTAAGAAAAATACCCAAACTTTCTTTTAAATAATTTTCATTTCCCCAAGTAATTTCAGTCTCATCTGAGATATTGTTCAGGGGGTTAAATATGTGTATACATATTTCTGTAAATTCTAAACATTTTTACTGTTCTTTTCAATGCGTTTTTATCGTTATATATCAATTTCAAATTCACGATGTTTTTCCATACATGGTAGGCAACTTTTGTATTTCTTAATTTATTATTATTTTTATTTGCATATATATATATATATATATATATATATATATATATATATATATAGTTACGTAATATAAAGTTTGGTAATCCATATGGATAATCTCAAGGAAATTCGACCATATCTGTCATACTCCTCCCCACTCTCTCTGTCACCTTACATCAACTTAAAACTGCCCCTCAAAAGTGTATAAAAATAATACGTAAATTTAAAACCATTTTCTCACACATGGAAATGTGATCTGATGAACCAAGTAAAAGCCACCTACTTCGGGAAATAAAATATAATCAATGGACGCTTAAGGTTGTCGGTTTTCTAATTAAATTGAATTAATATATACATATATATATACCTGTATTTTATATATATAATATTAGTGGAAAATATACACATACATATGCAATCATATATCTAAAATATATAAATAAATATACATACATATATACACATACATATGTGTATAAAAAATAATTCCAAGAGGATAGAATCCAGGTAGAACTCAATGTCCAGGACAGAGTAAGGATATAATAAAAAAGACTTAAACACTAATATTCCATGGTCATAATTTATTCCATTGGAATCGTGAAAACGATCCAATTCGTCAGACCTACAAATTCAAAAAGGAGACAGAAAAAACAACTTTAAGATTATATCGTCTATTGTGTGTGTATGTCACCAAGAAATGGATGCACTTTTCCGGTGTATCTTTGGACATTTGAAAATATGCATTTTTTTCTCACTTAAACTGTCTTTCACCCCCCCCACCTCTTTAAAAATCTCTCTGTTAAATCTTAGTCCCCCTTCATCTTTAGACGTCCCTGTTCTTCTCTCGTCTGTTACCCATCTCTATAGATCTCTATTTGCTCTAGCGTTCGTCCCACAATCTCATACATACACTCACACTAAATTTTTTTTTCTTCCCGGAGTTGTTTTTTCTGTTTTCTTTTGGGATTTGTAGGTCTGACGAATTGGATCGTTTTCACGATTCCAATGGAATAAATTATGACCATGGAATTTAAGGTGTTTAAGTCTTTATATATATATATATATATATATATATATATATATATATATATATATATATATATATATATATCAAGCTTTGCTACTGCAAACATTCAAGAACTTTATTGCTATACTCTTACTATATATATACGAAAATATTAGGAATATAAAGATAATTAAAAATGAATACAATGCATTACCAAAAAACTCTAAACATATCAAACTACTCTACTGTAAACAAATGTATTCTAACTATAAGCAGGAGGAACAAATCTAAAAGACTCATAAATTCTAATGTATCCCTCCTGATCCAAGTAAAAGAATGATGTTCGTTGTATACTATACTAAGTTTAATACAACCAATCTAATTGCCAAAAACAATTACAATTCTTCTCCGTCAACTAGCATCTTACAAAAGGTCAACATTGTATATCAAATTAGATGACCTTTAGGAGATTGCATAATAAATTAAAAAATACAAAAGTTGCAAATTTAGGACGATAAAAAAAGCAGTATAACGAACAGTAAAAATGTTTAGAATTTACAGAAATACGTATGCACATACACAGACGATGCAACTCCCTAAAGATTGTCTCAGGTTAGACTGAAAGTACTTGGAAAAATTGAAATTATTTGAAAGAATTTTTTTTAAATCAATTTTCTACGGCTAGCAATATTTTAATATTTCGGCAGTAATATGTATTTCATGCATATTTCATTGAATATAACGAAGAGTTTAGATCTGTTTTATTCAATTTTTCTAGTGTTTTTACAGTCTTTATTCTTTTATCGGAACTGAGATATGGTACAAGCTCTTAGTAGTGATTATTGTGCCAGGCGCTTTCGAACAATTTATTGGCCACACTTATGAGGTTTGTTGTTAGTATATTTTCCTGCGTTTATTTTCTAATATTCTGCAGATGTAGTCGTATTGCTAAGACGTGCTGGATTAAAATAATAACAATTCCATGTTGACTTGATTTTAAGTTACTGCGAACACATTTCGGCCAATTTCAAATAATCTAAGTTTATTAATTGCGTTTAATATAAACTGCTTTAATTATCTTTAAACGTCTTTTACAATTTGATTTTCATATAATTGTTATTTATCAGGATCTTTCTCATGGAACGCTATTACTGTTTGGATCTGCGCTTCTATTCTATCCTCTATATACGGAATTCTATTACCTTTACTGTTTCTCTATTCGGATCACTATACGTATTAATTTACGAGTGAGTATTATTGAGCGAGTACCCATTAGTGCGAATGATATTCGAAGGCGTTTGACACCAGTATTGTTCAACGGCGTTACTATAGTTGTATCTGCGATTACAAACTCTTTACTACAACGAGCATTACGAAAGTGACAAGTATTCGTTGACATTACAAAAGTGGCAACGAGTGTTTGTTGACATTACAAAATCCATGTTCATTTCATGGCCTGGAGCTGTAAAAAGTATAAAAGCTCAACTTGGCGATTTTTCGATTTCTACCTTCTTTCCTGGAAAATGACCAACAATAGTCTCAGATTATCGGAATATTGCACAATATTTAATCAATCGTTTTTTACAAAATTCCTGGGTATGACGATAAATTACATCCGGCAGCACGGCTTCCGATCGGAAGATCGAGGAGCGTGGAACCCCCAACTCCTCAAAATGGCTGTTATTCAAAATTGTCCTTTTAATTTCTGTTGTTCCCAGGTCCACTCTGAACTGGAATGGTACAACCTGTTATGACCCCAGCTATGGCAAATAGTAAAGCACCAGACAAAAAGAAACTATAAAAGTATAAAAATACCAACAATACATTTTTATATATAAAAAAATTACCACAATATATATTTATAGTAAAATTACGAACAAAACATTTTTAAAGCAAAATGACCAGCAATACATTTTATAGTAGAATTACCAGAAATACATTTTCATATTAAAAAAAATACTGACAATACATATTTATAATAAAAGTACCAACAATGCTATTTTAAAGCAAAACAACTAGCAATACATTTTGTGTAAAGCTATAATAACCATACGTCATTTTATAGTAAAATTACCAACAATATATTTTATAGGAAAATTGCCAACAATACATTTTATGTGTAGTTGAAGGCATATAAATGCGTTCAAAATATATTTAGTTGGAGACATAAAATTGGGTTCAAAATATTTAGATTTCGGCAAAAATCTTGATATGCCGCTAAACAAAATCAACCATATTTTTTTAAAAATTCCCGACCAATAATAAACAACATATATGACACCAAAGCCCTCTCGACACCCATACAAGACATAAACTTAACTTGTCCATTTCATAGAAAATATGCGTCCTCCGACAGGAAAATAAAAAGTTTAAAAACAGTAAATCGACCGAAACGCTCCTCTGGCTAAATCGGTAAAGCACATCAGGCTATATGACGGTTCCGTATAGGATACAGGTTCGATTCCTATCGGAGGGCGCATATTTTCTATGAAAATTTATCGGACATTCAGGCCGGTAAATGTCGTTAATAGTGTTTATTATAAACAGAGCATTTACTTAAATATTTGTATCTATAAAAAGAACGTATAAACATAAAAAAATGTCTTAAAATAATTGTCAGACTTTGTCCATTTCATATATATATATATATATATATATATATATTCGTGTCACCAACAATTTATTACAATTCCAAACGACAAAATACATGGTTTCCCCTACAAAGTAATCTCCCCTCGAATCCAATGCTTTTTTCCACCCATCTCTGCCCCACTTCTCTCCACTGATAGAAGGATTCTTCTTGGAGGCCTCTTATCTCCGTCGTTGCCGCCCTCTTGATGCCCCTCCACGCCCTCAAAATGGATCCTCTTAATGATTCACTTGAGCTTTGGGAAAAGAAAAAAGTCACTCTGAGCAAGATCAGATGAATAGGGATGTTGTTCCAGTACGGCATTGTATTTCTCGGTCAGAAACTGTCGCATGATCAGGGCGTTGTGAGTAGGTGAATTGTTGCGGTAAAGCAGCGACGATTTGTCTTGCCACAACTCTCGCATATGAAAAATATAATGATTGCAGAAAGTTAAGATTACACTTATACGCTCCCAAGATATAATGTTAGATGATAACAGAATCCGCCTATCCCTCATTCACCCATACCTTACACAGCACAGCGAGCCCCGTTACTTTTCAGACAGACTTCATCTTTACATATATATATATATATATATATATATATGTATATATATATATATATATATATATATATATATATATATACTAGCAGCATGGCCCGGCATTGCCCGTGCTTGATTAAAAAATCGTACGACTCATACAGCAATCGCTATCACTTGACTTAAAATATTTATGCCCTTCCTTGCCTTTAAAGGAGTGCCCTTTGCCGTGTTGATGTTGCTACATGCCTTACTTCTTGTCTATCTCACACTGCGAATTTTTTCTAAGCTCTATACTAAACATTAAATCTGTTACGAAAAAAAACTAAACAAAATGAACACAAAACGATCAGCTTTAAAAAAGGACTCGTAACTGGAAAAACCGAATGAAAAAAAAACAATGTTAATAACAAATACTTGTTCACACCCAACCCAGTTTCCTGAAATATTGAGACTGGTCATATTACTTGGGCGGGGTTGTTGTTGCCCTTGTTTTGTTATCCCGGTACTTTGGAAACCATACATTGATCCGATTTTAAGTTCAAATAAAAACAGCTCAAAAGTGTTTAACAATGCGAAGTCAACTGCACAGAGTCCAAAATGAGGTGAAAAGATTAGATGTACTGGGCTGCGTAGTGCAGACGAGACATTCAACTTAAAAACCCCAAAATTCGTATCACCTGTGAGTTAATCGTTTTTTTTTTACAAAGTTTGAGTCCCAAATAAAAAATCGGGCTCCGGCATGACACAATGACGTAAATTGAAAAATCGGATCTGGGATGCGGCCTGGGAGAAAGAACAAAGTTTAAAGAAGTGGGAAACACGGAGGTTTGGATCGATTTTTGAGTCACGACGGGGTCACACGGCATTCTATGCAAGGCACCTCTAACTGGGCATCTGGGTACAGTAGAGTCCTAGCAAACTCGTTCTGTCGACAAAGTTTGAAGAACGCTGTTAGCGTTGTGTCTTTGGTACGCGCAGCCACACCCATTGATGTATCCGCAGAAAAATAACGAAGTTCGTCGTTTTCTAGGTGCACAGCAAGCGGTACGATTGCTGGGAAGCGTTCCTGGATGTGGAAGCTGAATATGTGCCAAGGGCCCTCTGTGCTGTTAATGACGCGCCCTGCAAGGAAGTCCTGGATTTCGTCTACGGAACCTTCCTGCCTAATACCAAACATTGCAGCATCAGTCCCTTTTTTGATGTACTTGCATACATACTTGATGGAGCGAACTGAGTGGCAATATTCGACATTGATGTGTGCCTTGAACGCTTTTGCTAGCAGGGGACAGTATGGCACTACCCATCTGGTGGCCCTTTACCACGGCTGTAAATCATCCCTCAGCGGGACTCCTTCGCCGGTACAGTGGATAACCATCGCTCCCTGTAATGGATTCGCTCACGAAATCTCGTGGGTATTGCCCGGTGCATTTGCCGTCGCTGTTGTGACAGCTGGTGTAATTGTAATGCACCTGCAGGGAACTTGAATCATGTTGGTTGTCACTATTTCGTACAATTCAGGGTCAGCCGACGGATCAGGAATTTCAGCAGAAATAAGATGATCGATTTCTGTGGCCTCAATCTAGTCGCATAGCCAAATTAGTATATGTGTGTGAGGCAGGCCGCATTTCTGCCACTCAATAGTGTTCATGCGACAGCAAACAGCCCCCAAAACCTGGCCCTTTGTAATCACATCCATTAGCTTTCCCAACTTCAGATGGTAAACGCGCGCAATGAGGTCTGGACGGTCGTAGGCCGATTGCCCTGGCATAAGTTCTTTAGCAGTTGCGTACCAATTTGGGTTACACGTGAAAGTTATGAATAGGTCTGGTCGGCCGTACTTACGAACGTATGTCATCGCGTCTTGCGTCCTCGCGTGCATGTATCGTGGACTGCCTGTGTACGTTGCAGGTAGTATGCACATCTTGACTATATTGCGTGGATCAGCGTCCTTTCATAAAGCATCACGGAGGTGAATGTAAGAGTCACAGCGCAACTTGGTCTGATTCAATCTGATGTAACAGAGTCTTTCGGATTCCATCTCATCAGCCATGTCTACTATGAATTGATGGAAAAATTGCCGGCTTCGATGAAGATGATTGAATACACCCTCATGTACCATCAATAGGTAGGCGTAGAAAGCCCTGCAAGACACTGTTTTTAAGGTGGACTTATTTGGAAGAATGCCAAAGTAGTACCCATCTTCTCCGTAAGGGAAGAGACGTGGGTATTGCAGTGCATCGTAGGACCGGTGCGTTTCACTGATTCTTCGGAGCCCACTGCCGCGCGATTCGATAACAATGTCACGTCTGTTGTGCTGATCACCGCCTTGTACGCTTTTGCGCGGAACTTTCCGACGCCCTTGCAGCAGAAGTTTGAGCGGCGTCGGCTGCCTGGCGTACGGTTTTCTCAGCCATGGATTCCTGGGACCGTCGAATGGACGTTGCCGCAGCTTTCGCTGCGTTACGTGTGGTTTTCTCAGCCGTGGTCTCCTGGGACCGTCGAATGGAAGTTGCAGCGGCGTCGGCTGCATTGCGAGTAGCTTTTCGATGCGGGCTCTGTCGAGACCGCAAAAGCGTTTGTGTTGAAGCCGCTTTTATGTTGTCTTGCAAGCGTTTAGGTAGTTTCCTCTTACTTTTCAACGAATATGTGTGAACTGATTTGCAGTACAAACGGTAGTTACGCTCACCAAGCGTTTCATGTGACAATACATACTGCCTCCGTTGAGATTGACTGGAAAGCCTCAAAGAGGCCTCTACCTCGGTTTCCTCCTCTCGCTTTCTCTTTGTCGCAGAGGCTCTTTTAGAACGCCTGCTAAGGTTGCCTCGCCATGTTATTTTGGCACGCTTAGCAAAGCTGCCGGGTCGGTCATCGCCACGGCGCTCAGAAGAGTGCAAAGCAGAGGTTGAATTAGACGCCAGCCGCTTCTCCCCCAAGGAAGCGCACCCAATGGAATCCTGCTCCCGTTTCCCCTTAGCCAGTGAGGCTCTTTTAGAACGCCTGCTAAAGTTGCCTCGCCTGGGTGTTTTTGCAGCCTTTGCAGAGCTGCCGGGTTGGTCATCGCCACGGCACACAGAAGAGTGCAAAGCAGATGTTCAAGTAGACGCTATATGATCATCTGTAACCGGAGTTATTTTCCCCTCCGCAGTCGCCTGTTCTGCATGTCTAACGTTAACGGTGTTAGGGGTCTTCAGTTGCTGACGTGCGGATGTTCGTCGTGTAGGAGCCAATTGAAGGGTTGTAGAAATGCTGTGTGAGAATGCGAATAGAAGTTGATGCCGAAGCTGAAGCGGTGCAACCTGTTGTATACGAAAACTAAAAATGCAGTGGAGAGGTTTGGAAAAAGCTTCTCCTAGCTATGAGCCGTGCTTTCTGGCAGCACGAAAACGTCGCTGTAGGAAGAGGTCACGCAACCAAAACGTTGAAGCGTTGAAGGTTAAAAAGTATTGAAACACTGAGGTGTACGGTGCCGCGTAGTAAAGACAGAAGAGAAGTAACTTGCGACACCAATTAACTGTCAAATAGCAAAACTAAACTACGAAAAGGTAGAAATAGGTATCGAACGCTAAGACGGAATGGTCTGGGCTGCGCAGTAAAGGCAGCACGCGGAGATAAAATGGGTAATTCAAACGTTTAAGCAAATAGGCAGTGAAGTACTGAGGTGTACTGAGCCGCGTAGTAAAGGCAGTACACTTCAACTTAGAGTGAAAACTGAAACGTGGAGGTAAAATAGGTTGGACAAGCGATTGAGTAAATAAGTAACTTGCGACAGCAGTTAACTGTCTAATAGCAAAACTGAACTACGAAAAGGTAGAAATAGGTATGGAACGCTAAGATGGACTGGGCTGTGCAGTAGAGGCAGCACGCGGAGATAAAATGGGTAATCCAAATGTTTAAACAAATAGGTAACTTGCGGTAGCAGGAAGCTGTCAATTAATCCAAGGACAGATGCGTTAATGGCGATCAAATCAAGACGTCAGTGCGGATGCAGCCGCGCTTAAGGTATTTAATGGGAGCGTGACTTGTCATTGATTGGTGTAGCCTAGACAATGGTCACGCAAAATGGAAGATGCTAGCGCGCATTCACGCACGCGCGCATGATTTGGCAAGCGCAAGGCTTGGCCGTAAACACTGACCTGTTTCTTCCCACGCATAGCGTGACCTTAAATTAATCTGCATTTAGGAAATACCCAACCGGAAAAAAATTTTTACGGGTTGACCGATTGTCGATTTGCACTGTTTGGGGGGCGCTCAATGTTGAAACTTCACATGGTGACTCCCAATGGCCTCCTCATAAATCCGATCGGTTTTCGCTAAAAACCGACATGCGGTTCAGGCGCAATCTATGCGTATCGGTTTTTGGGTTTTATCGATTTTCCGCGCTTTTTAGGGGTCCGTGGTCATGAAACTTCTGGACAACACTTCTAATGGTATACTCTAAGAGGGTGTCAAATTTGGTTGAAATGCGATCATTTCTTCTGTAAGCAGATTTTGCGATTATCGATTTTTTCGAACTCAAAAATCGGGCTCCGTCATGTCGTTACGGTAGCCATTTGCAAACTTGTGGTGAAAACCGCATCGAAATCGGGTGAGAAATGCGGCTTGGTCGAGGTAACAACGCCCACGACAGACAGACAACATGAGAAATATATATATATATATATATAATCAAAGTAGTCTATAGACGTTAAGAAAACCAGATGCTATGTAGTATCTACCTCTTCCTGGCAGTGATTGTTGAAAATGTTTCTCCCATCTGAGTAAGAGGCTTGAATCAAAAGGAAATATAATCAATAGAGATGTTTTAAGGTATGTTTTAAGGAATGGTTTAAGACTCTTTTAAAAATGTTTATGAAGATGTTTTAAGAACTTGTTTTAAGGAATGTTCTCGTGGCAGTGATTTTTGGAATGTTTCCTTCAAGGTGATTAAGCTGCATGAAACAATGGGAAATATAATCAACAGAGATTTTTTTAAGGAGTATTTTAAGAATGTTTTTGGAAGGTTTTAAGAGTGTTTTAAGATGGTGTTTTAAGGAATGTTTTCATGGCAGTGGTTTTTGGAATGTTTTCCGCAAAGTGAATAAAAGGCAAGAAACAACGGAAAATATAATCAATAGAGATTATGGCATGTTTAAGAAAAGTTTTAGGAATGTGTTAAGAACATGATTTAAGGAGTGTTTTCATTGTAGTGATTGTTGGAAAGTTTTCTGCAAGGTGAGTAAAATGCTTGAAACAACGGTAAATAGAATCAGTAGAGATGATTTAAGACATGTTTTAAAGAAAATTTTAAGAATGTTGTAGGAATGCTTAAAGATGTTTTAAAGAATGATTTCATGATCGTGATTGTTGGAAAGTTTTCTCCAAGGTTAATAAGAGACATGAAACAATGGAAAATATAATCTATAAATATATTTTAAGGTATGTTTTAAGGAAGTTTTAAGAACGTTTTAAGAATATTTTAACAATATTTTTTAATGAATATTTCCATGGTAGTGATTGTTGGAAAGTTTTCTCCAAGGTTAATAAGAGGCATGAAACAATGGAAAATATAATCTATAAATATATTTTAAGGTATGTTTTAAGGAAGTTTTAAGAATGTTTTAAGAATATTTTAAGAATATTTTTTAATGAATATGTCCATGGTCGTGATTGTTGGAAAGTTTTCTCCAAGGTGAGTAAAAGGCATGAAACAACGAACCTAAAAAGAAACACCTTCTAGCAATACGAAAGAAATAGCTGAAATATCTAAGGCACGTAATGAGGAAACACGATTCGGAGAATTTAAAACTCATAATACATACGAGAGCAAGAGGGTGTAATGTGAAGAACCTATTTAACGATTTTTCGTTAATAATTAACAGATCAAGGTGGGTGAGGGACAAAAGTTACTTTTCAGGAAACTGTGGAGAGACATGATCGCCAATATCCAGAACGGACATGACATAAAATAAGATTAGTCACCGTCAACCCATTACAATAATCATTCACGTCTTGCTCTCTCTCGATTTCACATACTTCTCGAAAATAGCCATTAATGTTGTCCTCTGATATACATGCGCTGATTCAATACGTTGTTTCTCGGTCGCATATATTGCTGCAGGTAAATCTGGTCATATTGTTCCTAATTGTGCACACTTAGGAAATAAATGAAACAAAACTTTTCCGAGCAACATCTTCAGCATTGGAAGACCGATTGCAAATATTTTATTTTTGTTCGATATCGCCCATCTTTGGCATTTCGAAAATATCAGCTTAACTGGAAATATTTTTTACTCTTACTTTTGGTTACTTCGAGTCCTATTAGGCCGCCAAACAGGAAGCGGATATGCACGCGCATTAAAGAGAAATAGAGAGAGAGAGAGAGTGAGAGAGGAGCAGATATATAAAGAGAGTGCGATAGCTGAAACATAAATATATACGGGCAGATAAGCTAGATAGAATCTATTTAATACCTGTAAAGATCGTCTCTAGAAATATTATTAGATATCTATCAAGACATTATTCTCTGCGTCATGAATCTACATCGAGCAATTATTGCTATTGTAAATTTCGACGATTTTATCATGATATCTAGCTGTGTCATTTTTATATGTTTTCTATCTATTTATCTATCTCAGTATATTCATATCTATCTATCTATCTATCTATCTATCTATTACAATCTTCAAATATCTGTCTACCTATGACAATTTTCTAATATCCATCTATCTGGCTATATATATATATATATATATATATATATATATATATATATATATATATATACACAAACACACACACATATATATATATTCAGAGCTATCTAGCTTTATTTTTATCTATCTATCTATCTATCTACCTACCGACCTACCTACCTACTTGCCTATTTATACATCTACTTATCGATCTACTCAGTGTTGTCTAACAGTGTGTTCACTTCTAAAGCATGATCATTATTTCTATCTATCTTTTACAATTCTCTAATATCTATCTGTCTACCTATTACAATTTTCTAATCTCTGTCTCGCAATATATATATATATATATATATATATATATATACATATATGTATACATATATATATATATATATTCAACGCTATCTAACTTATTTGTTCATATCTAAACCATGGTCTTAATTTTCACCTATCTATCTATCCAAGTCTATTCACATCTATCTATCTATCTATCTATCTATCTATCTATCTATCTATCTATCTATCTCAGGCTATCCATATCTATCTATCTTTTTATCTGTCCATTTATCTATCTATTCACAGTTGTCTGACGCAGTGTGTTCATATCTAACACTTCTTTTCTTTTAAGAATTTCGCCCCAAGCAAGCTGATGATGCCACTCAGGAAATGAGATGACGTCAGTGAGGAGAAAAAACAATAAGATGATAGGTTTCTGACAAGCATAAGAAAACGACTGTCGGTTGAAAGGGAAGCAAGAAACATGGTCTATATTCTTTTTACCTTTCTAGCAATTACCGCTGTGGTTTGACCTCAGTTTCCACTTTTATATTTGCATACACTCCATCTCTGATATTGAGCACCTTTACCCATAAGATACAGCATATATTAAGCTATATTTTTATCATATATATACATTTATTGTTGTCGAGAGTTTTTGTAAGAAATAAGTATTAAAAATATTAGTACAAACCTCGATATTTTAAACCCTCTACTGTAAACAATTCAAAACATTTGTGCAATTTTCATAATTACTTTTATTAAGGTTTGGTTTCATTTTTTTTAATATAGATAGCTTCGAGATCTTTAGTTTATTATTTACATGATAAAGTATAGATTTATATTCAACAATAATTTTTCTGAATTGCGAATGTGCACAAGTATCCTGCTGTGAATGTTTAGAAATGTTTAGCACATCATTCAAATGAAAACTCAGCCACCGAGTGAACTTGGTTGTATTGTGGCCAACTTAAATATTATTTTTTGAAACGGGACGAAGTGCTTTGAGGCGCAAAATCCATTTGTTTTCATGTTCCTCTAGAATTTTTCTAATGTTTTCTTTTCTGTCTATTTCTATTTTTTCAATATATAGTTAATTTTACATGGCTTTTAAAATCATGTTTTCTAGGCGGAAACGTTGTTCTACAGGTAATAATCTTTCGTGGAGAGCCAACTTGATCCAATTATGATAATTATTAATTCTGTAGCAAAAGGGCCATTCAGATTTTCCTACATATTGTTTCTGGCATAGTGTGCATTCTAATATGTAAATTATGTTATGACTTGTACAATTAAAATTGTGTTAAATTTTGAAAGTAGATTTAGTGACTGAGCTGGTGAACATATATATATATATATATATATATATATATATATATATATATATATATATATTACAGCAAAAAATCAAATATTGCCTCAGCATAGAGATAGTCTATTTCAAGCCGTTCTGTGCGCGGCTGTCATCAGTCCCTAAGTGTCTGTGTGTCGGATCATTTAAATTTATTTTCGATGTCAGTCCTCCTCTGGTAGGTGACTTGTTATTGAGAATGAGTTTGTGTTAGTGATTGGTGGGGGCGTAAGATAACTTATCCCGGGTGAAACGGTCTGGGGTTGAAATTTATTTATTGTCAGAACCTTTGTTGTTTGTAGTTTAATATCAGTTCCTACTATATTAGTTCCTGCTATGGGGCGTTTCTTATACAGGTGTTTTTCTGGGACTCACATAAATAGTTTTTTACTATAGGTGTCCAATATTATTAGTAAGTGATGGGGGATTTAAACTTAAACCCGTTAAGATTAATGTAAATTAGTTGAGTTATAGATTTATAAATTGTGGGTAATACCCGATCACCCAATGGAATAAATCATGCTGTCCAACACACTTATATGCGTACATATCTTCATATATACATATATGTACATTTACATGTCCATACATATATGCCACTATACGTAGACATACACCCTCACATATGTACACATGTATTCTTATGTAAGTTTGAATTTATTTCTATGTCTACATTTCGTGATTAGTTCTCTCCGTTGATTTAATAATTTGCATTGATCTTTATATTTTATTATCCTGATTTTTTCTTCTAAACATAGCTTGCACCTATCCCTAAAACTATTAGAATTGGCTAGAATTTTTCAGTTTATTTTCGGATTCAGACCCTTTTCTTTCAATTCCCAAATGTTTTCCAAAGGGCTGTTTGGTGTTTTAATTTTGGATTGTTGAATGAATGTCTATGTGTATTGATTCTCTTCTTAAATTCTCCTGCAGAAATGCCGATATAAATATTATGATTTTCAATTTTCTTTAGGTGTAATGGTTGCCTTGTATACTACCCTATTGGATCTGCATTTCCCCTCTATTGGGCAGTTTTCCTTAATTCTACAATTACAGGGGGTGTCTATGTTAGATTTAGTTTGTTTCCCCCATAGAATTTACTTAAAATGTTATGAGTATTAATAATTTGGTACATATTGTCAGTGCAGGAGTAACTAGTTTTGACTGATTTCCTGTTGAATATCTTATTTAGAGGGTTTTTTGTTGAATGCTTAGTGATTAAGTTTAGGAAGAACTGTCCGATGTTGATACTTGACAGTTTGCAGAAGAGGGGTTGAACCAAGTGATTTTTCTTTTCCTTTTTTTACAGCTACTTTCCACTTTTCGTGTATCGGTATTACTAAAGGTGGTTGCGTATGACATTTACGTTTGAAACCATTTTTTTGGACGATTTTTTTGGAAGATTTTTTTTCATTGGACGATAGTTTACAAATCCTGGTCTGGTGCAAACAGTAGTGGGTATTTGCCTTAGGATTGCACTGTAGTGTTTTGAACCGATTTTAATATAGTTGGGGGTTTCGTTCTCTTAATGTTAAAACTTTATGGTTTCTCTTTATACATACATACATACATACATACATACATACATACATACATACATACATACATATATATATATATATATATATATTCAGGAAAAAATATAACAAAATGAAAAAAGTACTGTGTGATGCGTTTTGTCTTTTAGACTTCATCAGACTAAAATGATGTTTACGTTCATACGACGGCACATGTGAAAGATTGTGAGCGTCTGTTGAAAATTTTTAATTTTTATGTTTTGAGTATATAATCTAACCGATTTCATTCAGTTTCTTTTAATTTTGTTCATTTTTCCATCATTTTTGTTATTAAATATCCCCCATTCTGAGTAAGTGAAATGTTGTAAGTACCTGATTGCATATTTATTGTGGATGATGTTGGATTTAAAGCATTTTAGAACCATTTTCGCCTCAGGAAATTTATTTAATGTGAGTAGAATTTTAAAATCAAAATTATGGTGAGCAACTAATGCATTGATTGAGATGTTTTGTAAAAGATCTCTTTTATGTTCATATATTCTTTTAATATTTTATAACAAAAGTGTAATCATCTCTTAAGTCCGGTCAAGTAGGGAACGCGTCTCACGAACACTTTTCTGTTTTTCACAGTTTTTCCATGAAATAGTTTTTCGTACATAATATATATATATATATATATATATATATATATATATATATATATATATATATATATATATATATATATACGGACACATACACACACACACACACACACACATTTTGTAAAAACAATAACATTTCTGCTCTTGTATATGCATTCACCTTGATAAAACGCGTCGGCTAAGATAAATTCTTCTTTTGTCTTTATTCATATTGTCCTTTTTACACATATATCCTATCTGAAAATTTATGCACACACACACACATACATATATATATATGTGTATATATATATATATATATATAGAGAGAGAGAGAGAGAGAGAGATATATATATATATATATATAGATATATATATAAGTAAATAATAAACAAATCAACAAAAAACGGACGAACGTATAAACATTAGTAAACGTAATAATATTAGGTTGGTGCAAAAGTAATGTCGGTTTTTGACGTTCAACTTCATGTGAGAAAACGACATTATTTTTACACCAACCTAATAACAAAAAATAATAAGATAATCAGTAATATTGTGTAGAAATGTTAACAAATAACATAATATAGCGACAAAACTGCATTCAAATCCACGATTATTTCCACACAATAGTCACTAGATTAATTCGAAAGATAAACGTTAGACCCCACCTATGTAAAGGTTAGAATCATACAATAGACCTACCCATAATGCACATCTGACCAGCATAAACGCTTCCAAACACAACGCACATGACCTGACAATTACGTTTAAGCATGAAGCTGACTGGCGCCGCTGAGTGTTGACCTCAATGACTACTTTTATATTTATATACGCTTTATTCCTGAACATTCTTATCACACACACACACATATATATTTATATATATATATATATATATATATATATATATATATATATATATATATATATATATAAACATTTGTTGGTAAAATCAATCGAAAAGTTGTATTTGTTTAATTATGTATTGTATCTTTCAATTTTTGAATATGATGTTTATATATATATATATGTGTGTGTGTGTGTGTGCGTGCGTAAATCTTCGATCGTATATAATGTGAAATCATAAACAGTGATTTTCATTCTGTTTGTTTTTATGTCCACAAATAATTCTTGTATATCTAATAATTTTTTTAAAAATATACTTTCCTGAAATGCCTTTGTCGTGCAGTTTTCTTTAAATATCCTGTCCTCTTCGTTGTAAGCACTTGAGCACCGCCCGCACAGAATGGCGTCAACTTACAATCAGTTCAGTCCAAACAGAAATAACTACATCATTTTTGTTGTCAACGCCGTTCAACACATTGGAAGGGGAAGTTGCAGTATTTGATGTGTCGGGGCTGGTTATAGATACATATCCTTCTGTCGACAGATGTGTTGTTAACGTCGACTCAGACTTCGATTTTGCCCGTGTAAACTCATCATTATTACAAAGGCGTTGCTCCCTTCCCTATAAATATGCAAGTGTTATTAGTTCATATAAATGAAAACGACTTTTTATTAACAATATAAGATTTTATTTAGAGGGATTATTTTATTCCATTTCTATTTTGTTTTGTACGTCTTTAGATTTGGTATCCCAGGCCTCTAAATTTACTTGCGTTTAGCATTTATTGTATTTTTTTTCTTTCTTTATTTGTTTTTTCGTATTGTAGATTTCATAATAAATATTCATATCCAACGGGGAAAAGTCGACGCGTATGTCTAAAATCTCTCTTTCGCGAAAATAAACACAATTTGATTTTCTTTTTCTTTTCCGTTCCAAACCTGAAGCCTTCGTTTGAAACTTATATATTATTAACCAGTGTTAAAGCATCGCCAAGATATTTGTATTTTTCCCAATATTCGTATAAAAATCAATTTCCAACGTCTTTTCTCTCTTTCCCCCTAATCTATTCCTCATATAGTTGGTTAAGGATATTTCTGCCCTTTTTCAACCATAGTAACAAAACAAATTTACGATCAAATCATGCTGGAATGAATCGTTCCTCGTTCAAAATTTGAAGTTAAGAATCGTTGAGCCTGGGCAATACATAGTAGGGAAACTGTTTGTGTTGTAAAACAAAAATAAAATCCCAACTTCGGAATGTGAACGGTACATTGTTCTTTCGGGACAATACTTACATTTGCTTGGCAGAGGAATGTTGCTAGCGAGGGCAAGGAAACTTCATCAGTAAAAATGAGATGCAGCTAATTGTGCCATGCTCCCTTGGAATGCCAGCGTAAAAAAAAAACTTTATGATTACTGAATCTAACCATTCATCAAAAATGCTCGTTCGAGTACGATTTGAGGAGAGATAGGCGAAAATTCTGATTCTAACCATTCAATCTATTTGTTCCAGGATGATCGTAGTTTTATGAAAAACTATTTAATAGGTCTTAACATCTTCTTCATATAAATTCAGTAAGGAAATTATTGTGGTTGAATTTTCTATGAGACACAACTTCTTTCTTTTATACTGCATCTGATTTAGAATATTCCAGCGTTTTAACAAAATCTTTTCTTCAGTGAAATTCATAACACTGTTATCCAATATCAAGACGGCTTCTAATTATAAATATATAAATATATATATATATATATATATATATATATATATATATATATATCATTCGCAGACAGTACTGTTTCGCTGTATCACAGCTTCTCAGTGCGACTAGACGTCCGAATGCCTCAAGGCAGGATCAAAACCCGACCGATTTACTGCCAGTCGGACTTTTTACCCCTCTCCCATCAGCACTTGGCAAAGAGAAACTGCTAATTCTAGCGTATTGTTTTTACGAATGTAAACAAACGCCAGTCGGTCAGATGGCTCTTATTCATTTTACCGAAGAGCTTTGCGTTTTAGCGTAGGCGACTGTTGTTTGTAGAATTAGGCTGTCTCTTAAGGGTGCACAATTGAAATATATAATCCAGAGCTTAATTATGTCATTCGAAGACACATACACACACAAACACACACATATACACACACAAACACACACACACACATTTATATATATATATATATATATATATATATATATATATATGAGTAGACACTGAAGTTAAAACCGAAAGGCGACAGTCTGTTTCATGCTAAAACGCTATCATCGGGCCGGGCGAGTGCGTTTATCATGAAACAGACTGTCTGGGTCGCCTTCATTGTCAACTTTTATATTTACATACACACTATCCCTTCCCTAATATTCACCACTTTAACCCATAGATTATAGCATACCTTAAAACTATACTTTATCATTTATATACATATATATATATATATATATATATATATATATATATATATATATATATATATATATATATATATGAATTACATAAAAATAAAGCTCAATTGTACTCCATTTTAACGGGGAGCGAAATTCCCATCAAAATGAGGTACAATTGAATTACTTATTATTAGGATTCACTTGGATTACACACCCACGGATTTTCATATATATATATATATATATATATATATATATATATATATATATTATCCAATTTCGATTATCGAATTTAAGTATATCTCAGGTTTCACAAGCAAACCAGACGTAGACGCTGTTCACAATTGTAATATATACGATTTCGGTCAGAACTATTTTATCATAAACTAATATGAATTATTTTACTGACAAACGTGTTTTTACGGCCTATCAACCTTTTATGCTTTTTTTAAAGCCGAAGTATATTTGCATGGGAAAATACTTATGTTTGTTTTTGTTTGGCGACTGAGTACAATCTTTTGAGAATAGCATGATTTTTTCCGATACAATTCGAATGTTGAAACCACAGTTGTTTGGAAGATGAATTTATAACGTTCCCGAAATTATTAGTGCTTCAATGAATGTAATGAACTCGGCTCTACGATTTCTCATTTCTAGCCGATATCCATTACACCACCTACACACCTACGCAATAGGGGATTAAACCCGGCTAAAGAATGTTACCTTCTGAACTCGGAGCGGGGGTGAGAGATCGTGCGGCGACGATGGCAAGCTGTTGTTTCGGATCATATCATTCATACACTAGGTTGATGAATGTGACAATCAACAGCAAAGTGACACCGTCTCTAAAAATGTGTCACTAAACTTTAGTAGGAGTCGCTAATTGCACTAATTCCCTTGGAATGCATTTCTATTCAATTTGTTGTTAGCTTTCAATCTAAGAAGTAATAAACGACACCGTTTTGTTTATGTATTCCCACATATATATATATATAAAAGATCCTATTTCTGTTCTGATTCAATCACTTTTCTGGTGAATTCGGAAATTTTGAGAAGCGTTGAAAAGACATTAGAACAACATAAATGGTAATGTGAAGATAAATGAATTAGCGAATTCAAATAATGCAGAAGAACTTCCCTTTCCACTTCCTTGGTCCTATTTTGTGTAACAAGAGATGATATTTTTGTCTAAATAATAACACAATCACTTGTTTCCGATCGTATTTTACAAATGCTTGGCGGAGGAAAGCCATTATCGACGGCAAGGGGGTACCGTCTCTAAAACTGAGACACTGCAAATTTCATGGACACGTCGTATGAGTCAACAATCTGTTCACCGCCATCTTACAAGGTACAACCTTAGCCAAAAGAAGGGCATCTCAGCATGCTGTAATGGTTAGCAAGCTTGTCTCGATTCTCGCTCCGTGCTCCATACTTTCGGCCGTGTGCCACATCTAAGCTACGCTTAGAAAATCTTTTGCCACAATTCTGTATGTTACAGATTAAATATCATCTTAGCCAAAAGATAACACAGACAGAGGAAAAATGATCTGTCAAAATGTGCGTTCCATATCATTTCAGTGATCATGGTTCTCCTCAGTTTCCTTTTTTCGGCAATATTCATTACTAGTCCTTTTCTTTATGGTACTTGTTCTTCAATCGATTTTCTCAAACCTTTCAGATACTTTACTCGCTCTTTTCGACTGCTCCTCTTGCCCTTGATGCGTCATATTATATTCACTAAGTCTTCTTTTCTCGTCACTTTAGCATGGGAGGGAAGACAAATCTCATTTTAAACCTACGCAGCCTTCCGGCGGAAATATCAAGTAGATGTTGCTTCTAAGTCGTAACGAAGGCACGCTATCTAGGAAAGTGAACTTCCATATAAAAGCCATACTAGAAGGATATAACGAGGAAACATTTATATAAAACCTACTTGTGGGTAAATCTTTCCAAAACTAGTGTCTTCCTTGAATATTTGATTTTGGGTCATTAATTTTCTGTGTATTCTATTCTATGCAAAATCCAAATCTTCTATTTTACTATTTATTATTAATTGTAAGTAAACATACATTAAAACTGATTTTAGTTAATTATTCATGACCAACAATGTTACATGAGACAGAGCTAAAAAAAAATTCAAGAATTTCAAAAGCAACTTAACTTTAATTAAAAATTGAAATGGAATATCTCTTAAAAATTAATATTTCAACTTATTTTTTGAGAGCACAATAATATAGTTTCTCTTTTTGTTGCCACATTTCTTCAAAAAAACTTTCTCAGAAGATTTTGCAAAACAAATATTAGACAAGAAATATTTACGCAAAATTTCATCCAACTATTTACTGAGTTGAAATAGTTTTTCATTTATTTTTATCAACTGTCAAATTATTTTTTTTTTTTTTAATCAGTATGTTCAACTTTCTGTAGTTTTAGTGTTAAAACAATAAAATACGGTTAAGAAATTTTTCAAAAACGAAGCCATTTTGTCAAACTTATTTATAATCTACAGTGTAACCCGGATATAAGAGAGTTGTCTGGACCGGTGAAGAAGAAACTTATATCCGGGTTTCTCTTATATCCGGGTTTGGTCTATTTTGTTTAGGTAAGTATGGCTCTAATTTTGGACCAGAGAAAATCTCTCTTATATCCGGGTTTATCTTATATCCGGGTCTCTTATATCCAGGTTACACTGTATAAGTAATTAAAATTTGTAAATATGTATGTGTTCAAATTTTTTGTTTTGTTTTATTTAAACATTCCCTCGAACTGATTATGATAAAACTTTGTGAACAATGGATCTGTCCAAAAGAAAAAGAACTAAGTATATGTTGTGATTTTGTTTGCGGTGGGGGTGGAGGGGGCTAGAGTCATAATCCTCGCCCCCGGGCGCTACTAGACCTATGCACGCCAATGTGTACACCCTTCTTCTAAGTTGCTTTAAGGAAGCATGGAAATCGTAGGCTTATAAAACTAACATTAAAATATCAAACCAAAGATTCCCAAAACCAGAGGTCAACCCAGTCCTTTGGCATGTGATAAGGAAAGCGGATCTTCCGTACTGCTGTGACAGCAGTTATCAGGGATCACTGCACCAGCTTCGAAGTTGTGTGTCACATGTGACCAGAGGAGAGAAAAATAAACGAATATGGCCACTCAAAGACGAACATTTTGTAAAGAACACAATATGCCGTAGGTGGAGCTAGTGTTTAAAACTCTTTTAAAGGCACGACGACCATTAAAGTAGCATATTCTGATACGAGATTTATATCGCAGATTTTGATAATAAAATGTGAAGGAATGATAATTATTTTTCACGGTATAATGATTTTATTTGGTGTTCGAATTGTTTTATACTTAACATGGGTATGCAGTAAAATAACGTTTGAGTAATAAAAATATACATATAATTAAAAATTTTATAAACACACACATACACACACATACACACACACACACATATATAAATATATATATATATATATATATATATATATATATATATATATATATATATATATATATATATATGTATATATATAAAAGTGAACATTGAAGTCAACACTCAGAGGCCTCTGAGTGTTGATTCAATGTTCACTTTTATATGTATATTTACATACGCTCTATCTCTGATATTGAGCACTTTATCCCATAAATATAACACACTTTAAAATTATATTTCTTCATATATATATATATATATATATATATATATATATATATATATATATATATATATATATATATGGCAGAATTGAGTCACTGTCAGTCTGTGTGTTTATCTAAATCTAAAAATAAACACGCTAAAATTCACCTTCATCCCTGCCGTCAAGGCTTAGTGGTAGAAGTTCCGACTGACGCCAATTCAGCCGGGTTTCGATCCTAGCTAGAGGCAACCGGACGTCTAGCCACACTGATGAGCTGTGAAACAGCGGAACAGTCTGTGTGTGGATGACAAAAATATTGGCTCCTGAAAAATTAATTTCGGTTGAGCTCTGTTGGTTTGAGGTGTGAGTTTGTAAACAGTGACTATTTAAGCTAATATAGCATGACTCTTCGGCAGAATTGAGTCTAAATTGTTTATCTAAATCTAAAAATAAACACGCTAAAATTCACCTTCATCCCTGCCGTGAGTCGGGTTTCGATCCTAGCTAGAGGCGACCGGACGTCTAGCCACGCTGATGAGCTGCGAAACAGTCTGTCTGTGGATGATAAATACATATATATATATATATATTTGTTTTTCGTTTGAATGATTTCAGTTACATAAATTGAATACGCACTACAAAATAGATATTAAAATAACCTGATCCTCGTGCGAATTTCCTGATAATATTGTGACATTTACTCTTATTATTGAACAATTTAGTTCATGCCACATTTCTTCAGTACAAGAACGCACATTTTTCAAAATTAAAAAAAAAAAATTCAACCTCAGCGTTGCGTCTGCACGCTCCAAAATTATTCTTACATTTAACAATATCTCATTGCCAAAAAAACTCTCTTTCGGACCGCACTATCTTTCGATGTCGCATTACCACTCGGAATCTAACAAAAACACACTGAAATGTCTACCTGAAGATGGTCGTTCGGAACGACTGAAAGCCCGGCTCGTAGAAAAAATAAGACCTGATAAACCCGGAATTTATGAACAAGGATCACACCATTCATTGACGGATTCGAAGTTGATTGTATTTTATTAGTAAATATTGTTTGTGAGAGTGATTCTCGCCATATAATTAGCTTCAGTATGTGTTTTTCGTTTGAATGATTTACGTTACATAAATTGAATACGCACTACAAAATCGATATATATATATATATATATATATATATATATATATATATATATATATATATATATATATATATATGACGACGGACTTTCCCATCGAGTTCGATGTATGAGGTTCCGACGACCAGGAACTAATTGTTTGCATATCGATGTTGTACTTCTTTAGCTCCAATGCGACCCGAGCTGTTTTTCTTTCCGGTGCTGAGTTATTGTCCTGGAGAGTTCGTACATTCCAAGTGCCAAGATGAAGTTGATGTTTCGTAGAGTTTTTTGCAGTAGCCAGATATGGTAATATTTTTTTCTTCAAAAATGTATTGCTGGTATTGAAATCTATTTGTACATTTTCATAGTGTTTTGATCAATTGTACTTTATCGGTTGTAATGTCTATTGTATTAGACTGGTGGTTATTGCGTGGTCGTTAATGGTTATAATTCAGATTATTCTAGAGGTTATTGAGAAGATATAATTGTGAACCTGAATGTGGTTATTTGCAGATATTTCATAGTATTTTTTCTTAACATTTTACTCGTTATTAATTATTACTTACACAACACACATGGCCTAAAGACCCATTTAAGCTGGGTCTTCAGTTTATGTATGTATCAAACAGATTGTCTCAGCTGGCTGTTAACTTCGATATCCACTTTTATATATAGATATACTGGCTGGCAATAAAGTCACTATACAGTTACTTATAATTTAAAAAAAAGCAAAAAGATGATTTCCATGATCTTTACTTTCAACAGGATGGGGTATCAACACATCTTAATCTAAAATTAAGAAATTATTTTGATGCGACATTTCAAGGAAGATAGCTAGGACGACGTGGCACAGCTGAGTGGCCTCCTCGCTCACTAGATTTGACCCCGATGGATTTCGCTATATGGGGAATTATTACGTTTTTTTTGCAAAGAAACCGAGAACTATCGATGATCTCAAGCAATTTATTCGAGATGCATTTGAAGACATAAACCCTCAGAACCATTTGTGTCGTGACATTTGTCGAAGCGTTTCTCTCATGTGGTAGGGAATCCATTGAAGCAGGTTACTTGCAGTTCGAACAGTTTCGGTAATTAATTTATCATTGTTTACCACAGCATTTTATTGTCATTAACTAGAATTAACCACAACCATTTTAATAATAATTTTCTCAACGTTGATTAATTTCTTTTTTTTAATTGTTATTGTAAGTATTAGGTTGGTGCAAAAATAATGTCGTTATTTACATAAGTAACATATGTGAGAAAACGACATTATTTTGCACCAACCTAATAACTATGTAGAGACTTTATTACCACCTTATCTATATATTAAAATGTAGTTTTATAGATTTAAGTGCTCTGTATCAGGGATAGTGCGTATGTACATATAAAAGTGTAGTAGATTATGTCTTTTTGTTATCCCTTCTAAACTCTGTTCTCCCATCCATGTACACAAGCTCGTTAGGCAGGAGTTTTGCGCTCTTCTCCTCTATCCCTCTTACTTTCAGTATGCCATGTGAGTGTCAAATTTTGCAAGCCCTCTTTCCATGTCTTAAAATTTCCAACTGTTTTCTTGTTGATGTTTAGCAAATTGTTATTTTTCATTCCATTTTCTCTAAAAATTTTATCGTTGCTCATACGTTCAGTCCATAGTATTCTCCGCACCCCTATACAGAACCACATTTCTGTTGCTTCTTCTTTATATCTGAGGAGATTATCCAGTAACCGTTGCCATATAAGCGGTCCGATATCCCGTAACATTTCAGTAATCTTTTTTCGCTTTTTCTATCAAAAATTTCCTGTTTCATAATATTTTGCTTAGCTTCTGAAGGTGTTCCATTCGGACAGCTTTTTCCCCAAGAAACTTTGTGGAACAGACTCTCGGCAGGATGTTTTCCCAATCATTGCAGTCTTGACCTCTTCAAGTCTAGGGTTAACCGTTACCTTTCCTGCCTGACCCCTTAATCTTCACTTCTTGTCTTTTCTTATGCACAGTTGTAGTCGTTTGATTATGGTAACACCTATATGTAATTTGCATGTTGGGCTGTTCCGTTTGCTAACAACTAGGCATTGTCTCTTCTTGAAATTAGTCAAACTTAGTCCTTTCTTCTAGCATTCCTTTACTACACTTTGTAGCTTCTTCTTTGTGCCTACTACCAACACTGTGTCATCTACATATCGTATGTTTTTAAGATTGTGGCCGCCAATAATGAATCCTGGTAAGACTTCTAATTCTCTCAGAATTGTCTCGCTGTATAGTTAGAATAAGTTCAGTGAGAAGACACATCCTTGTCTTACACCGCTTTCTATTTTTCTCTATTTACTGAATCCTTTTTATATTATTATATGCTGGCAGTTTGCTCCCCAGTATAAGTTCTGGATTATTCTAATATCATTCCCAAATATTTTATAATTATGTAGAAGTTCCAACAGTTCATTGTAATGTACTTTGTCAAACCATTTTAATCATAGCATATATAAAAACCACTAATATGGCCTGATAAGCTCAGAATTAAGGAAGCCATTTTAATGTTACAGAAAGGAGAAGATCTATACGCAACATCTCGTAGACAAACATTAATGCTAAGATAATCATTAAATGTAACATTTCACAAATGTAAATTATTATAAAAACTCAATGATTACAATCAAAAGAGATTCAGTATTTAAAGAAGATGACACCATAAGAAAAAAATCATTGATAATACAGTGTGCGGCTGAAATAGCTCCCACATATACCTCCCAGAAATACTTCCCATATAGTGGTCAGGCATTACTAGAAATGTTGACTTCATCTAGTTAATGTCTTACCATTATTTGAGAGGTAATTTGGGGAGGGATATGTGGGATATATTTCTGCCGCACCCTGTATTTATTAGAATAACGGATGTCATAATGCACGAGTACCATATCGCATTAGAGTTGTAGGTACACCACAAGCACTGCTTTCGTAACAGCAAAGGTTGTGTCTGGGGCAAAATAGACTAAAGGAATTCGTGCCCCTTCAGTTTAGTTTTGTAGTTAAAGTTTTACTTTTCTTATACTGCTTGTCACCCAAGACTAACGAAGACAGTTTGGCCTATTATTTAACCCATAGCCGCAGGAAGAAAATATCCAGAGTATAAGCGGTGAGTATAATGAATTCGATTTAAATTCGAACACGACTCACTGACCGTTTTGCCATACTGCAAGCCGTTAGCCTGGATCGTCCAGCATTCACAGCCATATAGAAGGATTGATATGAAATAACAGTTCGACATTCGTTTCTTTGTTTCTAATGCGACTGAACTTAAACAAGAAAATGTCAGAAAAATATTTTATATTTTATATTGATTGTTTTTTTTTATCGCTTTTTTTTGCACGTTATTTAAAGCCAAGAAATATTTTCAGATTGTTAGAATAATTTGGGTATAATAATGATTTTTTGATACGAGTCCTAACGCTTACGCCGAACCATGGTGATATACCACTTCCCATATGATCACCACAGTTAAGTAACGTCGAGCCTGGTTAGTATCAAGATGGGTGACCTCTTGGAAATACCAGGTACTGTAAGCATAGAAGTGAGCGTGGTGTAATGGCTTGGAATTGTTAATCAGAGAGCCGAGTTTCAGTTCCAGTAGGGTTCATTATATTCACTTACGTGCAAATACTATTGGTAAAAGTATGAATCCTTCTCCCCAGATGTGGGTTAATTAGTAAGACGCGCATCCTTATGCCATTATCTTCTACCCAAATTCGTACAATTTAAAAAAACAATTCTGACTTTAAATAACCTGAAAGTAGCTGAGAAGCCTTAGAAAATAAACCAATCAAATAATGATATAAGTCCTACTAATTAACCCTTATCAGGGGGAGAAGATGTGGATTCATACCTTTTCCAATATATAAGTGAATATAACGAACCCGACAGTAATTAGAACTCGGTTATACGATTTGCAATTCCGAGCCGTTATCCATTATACCACCTACCCATTCAACCTTACTGCAACTGACATTCCCAAACGGTCACCTATCTAGATAATGCCCAGTCTCGACATTGCTTAACTTCGGTGATCACGCACGAACCGGTGTTTTAACGTGATATGGCTGTAGGCCTTGATAGTTTATGAGTACAAAGCTACTGATTGTACTGATAAGTATGTAGATAAATATTTTTATAACCGTTCTCAAAATATATGGACGGATTGACGAATAAGAAACGAATCTGATAAATTCTTGCCTCGTCTTAAATAAACAAGAATATGGTTTCTCAAGTAAATGTCGCGGGTCGAATTGCAAATATGGCAGCTGTAATCTGTTCCATGTAAATGTGATATTTTCAAATAAACAAAAGCAGACAATTTCCTAATCAGAAAAGGAAAAGATAACAATAAGAATCTAATATCTAAATGACGAGGGGACCTGAAATAGATATGAACATTTGTGAAACCTGTGATATTTTTTCGAGGAAAACATTCATTTGGTATTTAGCGATGAAATAATAATATTTCTACAGACGGACATGGAAAGAGACGGCCAGGGATGCAATATTTCCGTCGGTTTTGTGTGCCATGACATTTTAGCGCAATCAACCCCCGTTATATTTGAAATTTTAAGGACAAAACACACTACAGAGTGCCCAGTCAAAAAAAAAGCGGCAAATTTTTTATGTTATTAAATATATTATGGCTTTAAATAACCTGTAATAGATTGATAAGCCGTAAAAAACAAATCAATCAATCTAGACTTTTAATAACATTGAAAGTCTTTTCCCGGAAAGCATACCTAGTGAACTACAAGGTGACCAGTGAAAAAAATAAATGGTAAATTTATTATCACTGTTTTTATCTTACTGGAATAATTGACCTTGAATAACCTTGAATAAATTTCTTGAATATCCATGACCTTGAAAAATCATTCGACCCCCGCGTAAATACTTAACCCTGATTGCTTCTTTAATGATTGATTAATTTCTGTTCGTTCTAGCGACTCGTCATTTAGAGTTTTTTTTGCAGACAACTTTCGTTCAACCCTTTTCCTATGGCTAAACAACACATTATTTTTCAGCGCCAAGTTATCGTACTTTTCAAAGAAGAATATCCAACATGGCTATTGACGAAACGTCCATGAATTCCTGAATTCTTTCAGTCATATCCGTCATCACAAGTTTTCAACGGTTGCCTCACGCCTTTCTGAATTTACTGCTTTTTTTTACTGGGCAATGTTTTTTTCATTCGTCATTTTGTGTTGTGTTTTCTGTAATCTCTAATTTTTAGTTAGAATTGTGCTTGTTTCTTCTTCAATTCGATAAAAAGTATTGATGCTGGGCTGTTCGTTTTTCATGCTTAATGCTTTTAATATATTCAGTTGATTCATATTTCCCTCGGAAAATCGGTGGCAATGTAATATTTCCATTGTTTTGGGATCACATGGTTTCCGAGTGAATTCAAAATCCACTTATTTGAAATACGTTGAACAAAACACGCCATATCAGTTATTTTTTCATATCTTACGTCACTAAACGCAGGATGAGGCAGAATGAAATCATCCTAAGGGTAAGTAAAATGTCATTTGTCATTTTATATTGGGTCAGTACAAAAGTTGTATCCCCGAAAGAGCTATTTTGTTCCACTATATTCTGCTATCTTAAAACCAGCGCCATATTTGCACCCTCCCTTGTTTTTACAGGCTTTCAGCGAAGTGAAGTTTTTTTTTCCATTGAAGTTCTTTTCAATATTCACCTCTTGTTTGCTATTCAGTATTTTTGTTCCTTTCCCAAAGTAAACGAGCAAAAAATCACGAAAATGCATGTCATTTTTCTCTATATATAACGTTAAAGCATTTAAAATGAATAATCCGGAGACAAATCGTATATAATATAATCGTTGAAACTATCAACAACCTGGCCACTCGTATTCAAGGATAGCCGTCTAATAGGGTGGCTAACCAATCTCTATTGCAGATGCTTACTAAGGCACATTTGTGTTTGTTCAACAACCACAGGGTCCAGTTATGGTTCATATTGCAATTATACTGAGCAGACCTTAGTTACAGTTTCTGGGAAAGAGAGTGATCCAACAATCTGATCACCACCAGCACGCTCAAACCTTTGGTCACAATGACTTGTGACTAGCACAGCTATCGACGGCCTCCAGGGGTAGCGTCTACCCAATTTAACTAAGATGGAATCGTCTTGAATCAACCCATGGTATGGTTTTCTGGCATTTTGGACAGCCCCCTTTCAGACCGATAACATCAGGAAGTCTCCTTCCTGACAAACCAACCATGGTTTTAACCCTCAGATATGGTAGAAAGGAAAGCTTTTTTTTTACGTACTTATTCTTCGAATAAACACGCCAATGAGCATGAGGGCTCAATTCATAGAAGAGCTTTGCAATAAATATATATAATATTCAAAGTTATTGCATACGCATGTTATAACATCACTACAAAAATTGCAATTTTGTTTCAACACTACTGGTGTCTTATCAAGTGATGGTGTTGATTGCAAATAGAATAGTGTTTTTGGTTATCGGAATTTTATTCTATTTGTGCCAAACCCTTTGTATATATATATATATATATATATATATATATATATATATATATATATATATATATATATATTTAAAGACATTTATATTATGTTTAACGTTCTTTTTATAGATACATGTATTTAAGCAAATGCTCTGTTTTATAATAAACAGTATTAAATAACATTTACCGGCCTGAATGTCCGAGAAATTTTCATAGAAAATTTTCGCTCTCCGACAGGAATCGAACCTGTATCCTATACGGAACCATCATTTCGCGTGATGTGCTTTAACCTTTCGGCCACAGAGCAGCGTCTGGTTAGCAAGGTCGATTTTACTATCTTTAAACTTAAATCTTCCATGAATCTCTTCTATTCATATCTGCTCTAGCGTATGAAATGTAAAAAAATGACGTCATATATTTTTTAGACTTGGACATAGCCCGACAATTTATTTAAAGAAGGTTAAAGCACATCATGCGAAATGATGGTTCCGTATAGGATACAGGTTCGATTCCTGTCGGAGAGCGAAAATTTTCTATGAAAATTTCTCGGACATTCAGGCCGGTAAATGTTATTTAATACTGTTTATTATAAAACAGAGCATTTGCTTAAATACATGTATCTATAAAAAGAACGTTAAACATAATATAAATGTCTTTAAATAAATTGTCGGGCTATGTCCAATTCTAAAATATATATATATATATATATATATATATGGTGTATCAATAATAATTCTACAAAATTTGGAGGTGGGTTTCTAACACCAAAACAAGGTAAAATGTACATATAAACATATGTTCAAAAGGCCATTGTACCAGCCAATGTTCAAAATGTCCCCCCCCGCTTACATCTACACACGCATGCACCCGACTTTTAATTGAGTGACGGAACCTTTCAAATGCTCTCACACGGTCTCAAATGGTTTCACGGGCCCCCATGACACGTTGACGAAGCGCCTCTGCATTATTAATGTCTGCTGCATAAGCCAATTGTTTGAAGTGGCCCCACAGATGAAAATATGAAGGATAGAGTTTGAGGAGACGTGCAGGCCACGGAACCGGTCCTCCGCTACCTATCAATCTTTCATGGTGGATATCAGCCAGTTCATCGTGAATAATGTGATTAAAATATGCTGGAGCCCCATTATATATAAACCACATACGTCTTAGTATTAGCAGGATGCATCCTCTAGCAGGTCTGGAAGTGTATCGAAATAAAGTCCCAGCAGACAGCTCCAGTGAGACATGCTGGGAAATTAATTGTAAACTCATGCTGGTCTCTAGCCTGTATATTATCATGGGTATTTCGATCCGCCCACGAATGTTAGCTGTGTAAATTTGTTATTCCATCTCTTTCAAATGTTGTCTCATCCGTAAACAAGACTGAAGAGGTAAACGTCGGATCGGCAGTTTTTGAATTAAACCATAGACAAAATTTCTCCTGTGATCAGAGGGTGAAAAAACCTGCACACGTTGCAAATGATACTGGTAGAGGAGCTGCTCTTGAAATAATCTCCATGCGGTACTATTAAATAAACAACATGCTAGGGCCACTTAGCGTGTGCTGGCAACTGGATCGTCGCGGACAGCCTGTAGAATGTGTTCTTCCTGATCAGGTGTACGAGCAGATTTCGGTCTTCCTAGATCCATAGTTTGTGGTGCCACGGATCCTGCCTCAGCAACGCGAACATAAACAGCAGCAAAGGTTGGATGATTTGACTGCCTTCAGTTTGGAAACGCAATCTGGATACAGCCGTGCAGCATCGTGTCCATTACTATTCGCACTTCGTCTGTAAAAGTCATATCTGCCTGTTCGTGATATGAATATCCAACCATTGTTAAACGGAACACTTCTCAGTTAACGCACTACTACACACGTTAAACGTTGAAGACAGACTAGCCACAATTATACACCAGTGACAAATGTAACCTAGTCTTCATGGTAACTCAGCGCTATCTACCATAAACTTTCTTTAAACTTCATAACTAAAAAAAGGAAGAATTTGCGAACATATTTTTATATGGATTTTTGTCTTTGCTTTGGTGTGAGGAATCCATCCCAAAAGTGGTAAAAGTATTTTTTAATAAACCATGCAAATCGATTTCTTTTGGTTGTGACCAAAAGAAATCGACATGATCTGTCTAAATTGTTTAACCAAACCTATTTGAATATATATATATATATATATATATATATATATATATATATATATATATATATAAGGTGATTGAAAAGTAATTCTGTATTTTATGTATGATGGATTCTCCAGTTTTTTTTTAATTATAGTTAGACGGAAGAATGCATCATACATAAAATAGGGAGTTACTTTTCAATCACCCTGTATATAGCTTTAATTCAAGACAACAGACAAGGCATGTCCCTTTTTCAATAAGATCATTTGGATAGTTCAAACACTTTCTATGTCCAAACAGAAATTACTTGTATGAATGCAAGAAAAATATAATGAAAAGCTTAGTATCAATGCCCTGTCAGTCATCTTTAATTAAACCTGCATAAAATAGTGATTGCTGTCAAAATACATTATATATATATATATATATATATATATATATATATATATATATATATATATATATATATATATATATTCAACAGTCGACAGCGGGAGTATCTAAATAATAAGAAAATTCTCGGCAAACTATTTGGCTAAATAAACCAAAGAACCTGAAAGACGATAGCGTAAATATCACTGATTGGCTTTAAAGAATTGTCCTCTTCAAAAATAGACAGAATGAGGCTTTCTTTTGACATTTTATCGTTTGTCGTCCTCGACAGAAAACTATTTTAACCTGTTCTCTTTCAAGATCAATAACTCAAAGGGGTTTTCAGTGATTCTTACGACAAATGGTGTCAAAATGGCTAAATATCTTATCTGAAAACCTGGAAAAATGAAACGCAATTAGTTTTGTGTTTTTATTTTTTTAGATATTAAACATTTTGTGGAATGGGCAATTATCCCATGATGTTACACGATTTGGACAATTCTTCCATTCTGTTACACGATTTGGACAATTTTGCCATTACAGAAAGGGAAAAAGACAGTGGTTATCAAACAATGAGAAACAACCATTACCTGGACTCTATCAACAAAACTCTTTGTTTTAGGCCCAGTAGAATATGAACGGTGTTGTAACCTGTGAAACAGGTAACAACCACCAATACAAACGTTTATTGCCAACAACTTGATCGGGTAAGCGTAGATTTGACGAACGTGTCCTGCTTTGTTAAACAGAAGTTAACTATGCAATGGCGCGGACTCAAGAAATGAATATGATCGTCAATACATAGATGAGGTCCTCCACATACTCCATACTCACTCAGTACCGATGGATTTTGTTTCGATCACAAGAACATGTTATAATTGACAGAACATTAAAAAGCAAACAAAATTCAAAATAATCATTTCAATATTTTTCGTATATATATATATATATATATATATACACAGTGGAGGCTTTGTGCCGAAACCACCATCAAACCAACTCTGTATTCGGCCCTTTTGAAGGGCCGAATACAGAGACCTGGCGCACTATGTTCTACAAGGTCGCCAAACGACCATCCGCAGGTTTTGAATTCAAAGTTGTCTTTCGCCTAGATCAGTTGCCATCCAAGGTCATCCCAGTCATGCTAGTAACCCATAGCTGGGGGTAGTTATATATATATACAGTGTAACCCGATATAAGAGAGTTGTCGGGACCGGAGAAGAAGTCTCTTATATCCGGGTTTATCTTATATCCGGGTTTGGTCTATTATATATACATTAACACAGGCTCTAATTTGGGACCAGAGACAATCTCTCTTATATCCGGGTTTCTCTCATATCCGGGTCTCTTATATCCGGGTTACACTATATATATATATATATATATATATATATATACAGGTTAGTTTTCAATTTTTCAACTAATATCTCTCTAAATCTTGAATGTGAACATGAGTATTACTTTAAATGTTCTGAGATTGAACTATGATCATCCAAGTGAGACGTAAGCTTTCTCGTCATGGTCGTTGTTGCGAAAACGACAAATGTATTAACATTTTTATCAAAGATGCAATCTCCCAAATTTCCTCGTTCACGTGAAAGGATTAAAACTAAAATAAATAGACATAATACGTCTAAATTATTTAACCAAATATGCTTGAATGAAAATATGCTGCCTAAATATAAATATAGAGTGATTTTCCAAGCGTGGCTTAGATGTGGCACAAGGCCGAAAGTAGGAGGCACCTAGTGACTTCGATTCTCATTGGGGGCCTGCTACTTTCGGTCTTGTGCCACATCTAAACAACACTATATATATATATATATATATATATATATATATATATATATATATATATATATATATATATATATATATATATTTCATTAAAATATTGGGTGCTGCTTCGAGAAGCGGGAAAATCTCCTCCAATGTTAACTGCAGTTCTATTTGTAATAGTGAAATATTTTATAAAAAACAAAATTCCAGTGGATTCTCTCTTTCTCTTCTCTCTCTCTCTCTCTCTCTCTCTCTCTCTCTTTCACTTACCCTCTTCTTTCTTTTCCTTCTTCAACTTTCTTATTTACCATCTTTCTCACTCTCTTTTACTTTGTCTTTTCGTCTTTTCCTTTCATTCTTTCCTCGCTCTTTTGCTATCTCCTTCCTCTCTTTTTCTCTTCCATATCTTCTCTTCTTATTATTCCCTCACTTTTCATACACCTTTTTCCATCTAACCCTCTCTTCTCCCCTTTTTTCTCTTTATTTAATTTTCATTGACTTTATTCTCTCTCACACACTATTCTCTTGTTCTTTCTGTCTCGTCTCAATTTTTTCTCCTCCTGTTTTATTTTATTTCATTTCATACGTCATTTCCCTCCCTCTTTCTTTCATTCTTTTTTTCTGATTTTCTCTCTCTCCCTCTACTTTCTCTTCTCTTTCTCTTCGTTTTTCTCTCTTTCTCATTCCCATTTTTCTCTCCTTCCCCGCTTTCTACTCTCTATTTTATTTATCTCGCTTCATAATTCTCTTTCTCCCTTTCTTTTTTACCGCTTTCTTTCGTTCTTTTATTCGTTCTTTCTTTATCTGGGGTTGTTTTTTTTCCCTTTCTCATTCTCTCTCTTCGCTCTCCTCTCTTTCATTTTTCTTTTTCCCTCTCTTTTCTTGTTTCTTTCTCTTCCATTGAACAATTTTCATTCTAACTTCAACCCCTCTCTTTGCTCCTCTCAAAATCTTCTCTATCTCTCTCACTCTCTCTCTCTCTCTCTCTCTCTCTCTCTCTCTCTCATTCTTTTCCTTCATCTTTTCCTCATCCTTATTATCAGCCCCAGCCGTTCACATGCCGCTGTTTCGTCTCCGGTGCTGTCAGAGAAATCGACATCCTGCCTTGAAATTCGAAGATTAATTGAACAGAGCAAATCGCGGGTTATTACAGCCGGATCAGACTGCAACTTTCTTCTGACACAAAGTCCAGGAATTATTACTTAGTAGCTTTAATGCATTAGCAGCTCCAATACCATAAATATTTCCGTTTGTAAGCACCATTTACTGATTATCCGGTAGAGCTTAAGAAACAAGCGCTTGCCTATGCAGTCGACTCTCGTTGGAAACCGAGAAGGGAGAGAAACGCCTGACTTGTTATTAAAGTAAAAACATTCCTTCCATTCCCGGAAAAAAACGAAGGAAGGAAGATGATTACACAAATGAAAATTCTTTTTCACACAATAATTTATACATCGAACTCATTCGATCTGAATATATAAAAATGAACAAATATATATATATATATATATATATATATATATACACGCACGCACGCACGTGCACACAGACACACACACACACACACACACACACACACATATATATATATATATATATATATATATATATATATATATATATATATATATATATACATATATATATATATATGAGCTCTATATATGATGCCAAGAATATTGCCAGTTTTGTATTCAGCTCATGGTTCTTTGAGTGGTAAAGAGAAAAAAATCAGAACAGAAATAACGCGAATGTAAAAGACAGCGGAATCTTGCCGTTTCTAACACAGACGAAACAATTTGTATATCTTAAGTAACAAGAACCAGCTCTAAGTTTATTATTCTTCCTAAGTAAAAAATCTTTCGGAATGAGGGGAATTAAGATAAAATAAATGTCCCATGTGTTCTAATTTCCATCCAAAACAGTCTACTTTTTTAAACACAACGGTGCGTGCGTGCGTGCGTGCGTGCGTGCGTGCGTGCGTGTGTTTCTGTATTCGAAAGTTTTGAAAATAGAGAAAGCAGACAATTGCCGCTAATCGTGAGTGATAATGAGTATTTCATAACATACAGTCGCCGGAGTCATGTAATGTACTGACAGAACGATGGTGACTCAATCTCCCTGTGCCTCGAGATAGAATTCTGACTTAGTGACTCGTATGTTTTAATCTGATGGACTTAGGCTCCAAAATTTAGAAATTTCGGTTTGCTCTGATTGTTTTTGTTACGTCGTGTTCTTGTAACTACGCCCGTGAGACTTGAGGTCATTTAAACGCGTTTTAGTAGAGGATAAAAAATTGAAGAGAAGGTTAAATGTACTGAAACTGGATGACAAGTTGTAATGCTAAAGTGCTGTCAATCAAAGCCTTGAAAGCCACTCAAGCAGGTGAGTTACCTTTAAATGATGAATATGGATTATGATTGATATGGACTAAAAGTTAATATTATGAGATTAAATAGATTAGATAACGATTGACCTTTATAGTGTTCAGGGTGGCAACCGAATCGGAGTAGTTATTGGAAGAAAGCTTCCTTGAGTGTATCTTTCTACTTATATTTAAAATACATCGGAAATACGAATGCTTAAACTTTGTAGATCTGTTTTTGGAAGTGGTTAAATTGTAGATGCTATATCCTTATAAGGAATTTAATTAACATTGGCGGATTTTAAAGGGCTTTTTATTTATCACGCCTACCATATCTCATGGCATGTTCGCCCAAAACTCAATCAAAAGACAAAGGTAATATTTGGAATTGTTTTCCCTAATTCATGCATCTAATTTATAATATCTGTTATCCTTGGTTGAGGAAGAGCCGATCAGTCTGGATTCGAAATATGGTGCTTATTTTCTCATTTCACCGTTGAAACTGTTAGATCTCTTCTACTCCAATAGCTTCATGTCTCGCACATCTCGCCCGTGGAACTCCCTTCCTTATTCCTGTTTCCCTGACAAATACAATCTCCAACTATTTAAGAGTAACGTCAATCGACATCTCCAGTTGCCTTGATCTATCCACTTCCCTTCTCCACATCCTTTCACCTTTCATTCCTATCTGCTCTCGTTCCAAATCTTCTGTAACCTCCTTGCCTTGATCGATCCACTATCTTTCTCCACATCCTCTCCTTTACCACTCCTATCTGCTCTTCCTCCAAACCTTCTGTAACCCCTTGCGTGCTAGTGGCTTCTAGCCTTGTTTGTGGTGATAAGCTTTAAAAAAAAACAAAAAAAAACGATTTTCTGGATATTTTGCAATTATACAATATCACAAAGATATGTTACATAGAAAGAATTTTAGTACACACCCGGATATAAGAGAGTTGTCGGGATCGGAGAAGAAGTCTCTTATATCCGGTTTCTCTTATATCCGGGTTACACTGTAAATTCATTTGGACACGGGAGTTGTATTTTTTTCTATCTTACCATAAATTAATAGGTTTTTTTTTTCTGTTAAACTTAGAGGTAAAATCTCACGTGGGAAAACTGCTGTCCAATTGTCTACTTATTCCAAGTTTATTTACTCTAATAATTTATGTTTGTGAAGATCTTGTGGATGCAGAATTTGATTATTGCTAATCGGACAGGCATATTTATTAAAAAAGAGGGAAAATGGACACGGTGAAAAGGGGGGAAAGAAACATACCAAACGAAAACCAGGGAATGCTTGAATTTATATTTTATTTAATTTCTGGTGTCCGATTTGCTAGCTTATCTAACCGACCTCATTAAGCTGTTTACCGATTTTGTTTTTGTTTTTATCGCTCTTAGTTGATGTTAATATAACTCGTAAGTTTATCGTTTTAAATTTCAGTGTGAGGCCAGCTGTGTGCGTAAGACTATTCAGCGACTGGAAGTGCGGATAGCGTAGCACGTGCCTGGCTTTATACCTACATATGTTCCATTAGCATCCGGACACTGACAAGCGCAT
Organism: Acanthosepion esculentum; assembly: GCA_964036315.1. Taxonomy (NCBI): domain Eukaryota; kingdom Metazoa; phylum Mollusca; class Cephalopoda; order Sepiida; family Sepiidae; genus Acanthosepion; species Acanthosepion esculentum. The sequence continues at coordinate 59,183,987 of OZ038497.1, forward strand.
GAATCTAATATCGGAGAATATTTATTCTGTCACTTGTGGGTCCAATTATTCAGCGGATTTTTTCTTCGTACTGCTCAGGGTTCGGACGAAACACCATCTTAACCTCTTGGAGGCGATTGTTATCAACACATCTCGTCTGACCCTGTGTAGGCGGAGGGAGTTTAAAAATAAACTTGCACTCTTCAGAAAGTCTTTATGTTGTTCTGGGTAACTTTAATTTTTGTCTCCTTCCCCTCACCATTGTCTCTATAATTTTATTGCAACATTCTAGTGTTTCCTTTCAGTATATTTTCTTAATTCCGACGATTTATCTTCTGACAAAGCTTCGGACAAAAGGTACCTTAAAATTTCTATTTTTAATCGAGATGATACTTTTGTATCGGATTTTTTATATTAATAAACTGTTCCCTGTTTTAAGAATACTATTTAGATGGTATGGCACTAAAAATCTGTTCACAAACACAAACTCGCACACACATACATATAGAGACACTCGCGCGCGTGCGCGCACACACACACACACACACACACACACACACACATATATATATATATATATATATATATATATATATATATATATATATATATAGTGGATTCCCAGAAAAACTCACATACACAGCACACAGCCCAAAAAGCTAACAGTAAAAGTGTTGTGATAGGTTGGTTCAATCCAACGTATAACAAAAACGTAAACACAACAGTAGGGAAAACATTCATTAAGCTCATGCGCAAACATTCTCCACAAGAGATTCAACAAAAAAAAACAAGTAATAATCAGGCACATTTGCACTGAGAACATGCCACAAATAATAAAAAGCGCAACAGGAAAACAACCACCAACGCAAATCAAACTCACCTGTAACCGCAGAACAAAGAACGAATATCCATTAAACGGCAAATGCTTTCAGAACAATGCAATATACCAAGCCACTGTAAAATCAGCAGATACGATAAATGAAATATACAAGAATAACTGAAGTACACTGAAAATAAAGAAACTACACACGCACTTTACAAATAGTAAATGCTCGAACAGCACAATGCTTTCTAAACATATCTAGAAGTTTTAAAACAAAAACAAAATCAATCCAAAAATATCATGGCAAATAAGTAAAACAGCATTAGCCTGCAACAATAAATCCAAATTTGTAAACTTTGTCTGGAGGGGAATATAGCAATAATTTCCTACCCAGACCAACGCAAACTGCTAAATAAACGATCAGAATTCATCTCAGAATACACGAAAAAATCGAAAACAAGACACGAAAAAAATAAACGAAAAAATTAAATTAAATAAATAAACAAAAATAAGTAAAATAAATTAATCCAAACAGTGAAATAAGTAAATAAATTAAGTAAATAATAAAGAAATTAACAAACCACGAACGCACACATAAAGTTAAGTAAACGTAATAACCAACAAAAAATAATCAATAATAAATAGATAAAATATCAAACAGCACTATAAATAACCAAAATCTGCATCCTGTTGACAATTATGTCCACCCAATAGCCCAGAGAATAATTCGAAACAAACCACCCACCAAAATAACTATTAGAACAATGCAAGAGACTACCCACAATTCATTACTGACCTGTATTTATAAATAATCTTGAAAAAACAACGCATATGGCCTGACGATTGCGTATAAGCTTGAAACAGACAGTCGCCGCTGGGGAGCTGTCCACTTTTATATTTATATAGGTTCTATCCCTGATATTGAACACTTTTACCCAAAAATATGTCATAGCGTAAAAATATATTTTATCATATATATATATATAAATATGTATATACATACATATATAAAGATATGTATGTGTTTATATACATACATATACATGTATGTATGTATGTATATACATACATATATTTTTGAATTGGACATAGTTCGACAATTTATTTAAAGACATTTATAATATGTTTAACGTTCTTTTTATAGATACAAGTATTTAAGCAAATGCTCTGTTTTATAATAAATAGTATTAAATAACATTTACCGGCCTGAATGTCCGAGAAATATTCATAGAAAATTTTCGTTCTCCGACAGGAATCGAACCTGTATCCTATACGGAACCATCATTTCGTGTGATGTGCCTTAACCGTTCGGCCAGGCACATCACGCGAGGTCGATTTTACTATCTTTAAACTTAAATCTTCCATGAATCTCTTCTATTCATATCTGCTCTAGCATATCAAATGTAAACAAATGACGTCATATATTTTTGAATTGCACATAGTCCGACAATTTATTTAAAGACATTTATAATATGTTTAACGTTCTTTTTATGAAAATTTCTCGGACATTCAGGCCGGTAAATGTTATTTAATACTGTTTATTATAAAACAGAGCATTTTCTTAAATACTTGTATCTATAAAAAGAACGTTAAACATAATATAAATGTCTTTAAATACATATATATACATACACACACACACACACACAAATATATATATATATATATATATATATATATATATATATATATATATATATATATATATATATATATATATATCCTTTCAATAGTATACGTAGTCCTTGCACTATTCCAGAATGGTCCTGATTCTTTGTAAGAGTCCAATCTGACCAAAAATGGAATATTTCTGTCATATTTAGGCTAGACTTACCCATTCCAGCACAGACAGAATAAAATGCGTTTACACGGCTTTGTATTCCCAACTCTGCAGCTTTATTCTCAAAAACGCAAAGCCGCATCCCTATCGCTAATTTGATGGCAAATATTCAAAAGATTTCCGTTCTTTAGTGGCACCAGTTAAGAACTTAGGTACTCCGTCCTGGTTTCACGGTGTTGAATCTCTCTCATTCCATACTAATTCCATTGCTAAGAAAGATTTTTTACTCAGAGAGCTTATTTCCAGGAATCACTACATTGTGTAACAGACACCCACGGGAATGCTTCCTCGAATACTACAATCTTCAAGTCTCGATTCAATCGTTATCTATCCTCCCGTTATCCTAATCTTTACTCCCTACTTAGCTTCCAATCACATACTTCATCCACTGATCCTCTACTATGATTATAGATTGTTGTTACTTATCTTCATCAATGACCTTCCTGGATTCACCAGTTCAAAATCAATACGTATCCTCATGATATAACTATTCACTCCTGTCTTAGTAATAAATCTGAGAGGTACGACAAAGTAAAACTGGCAGCTGCTCTCAAAAATGACCTACAGTCGGTTGTTAACTAGGGGCAAGAATTGCTTTGTAAAGTTTAACTCTTCACAAACGAAACTGCTATCCTTCAAATCTCATAGAGAACCATTTCTGCCTTTCCTCAGCATTACTGATGCTAAGCTCCTGTAGAGCGAGGTATTGCGCCTTCTTCGTCTCAGATGTTCTATTGACAGAAAGTGGAGCTATTATACTGAATCAATTGCTAGGTCAACTGCTAGAACATTGGTTGGTTGTGTGCACTACGACAGATTTTTTCTCGTCAGAATCCATCTTGCCCATTTATAAATCTACCATTCGCCAATGCACTGAATACTCCTGCCACATCTGGTCTGTTGATCGGTTCTATATGTCGATATTCTCGAAAAAATCTAAACAAGCGTCTGTAATGAGCCAACATCTCGACTTCAGTCACTTTCCCACCGTCATGACTTGCCTTCCCTCTATCTTTTCTCTAAATATTTTCGCAGCAATCATTCTAATAAACTCCCCTCCCCTGGTACATCGAACGCATGAATTTAAGCTTAATACTAGATTGGCTACTAGCTCTCATCGTTTTACTATTGAAGTAGCTAGACTTAACCGTAAGTTAATAGTTTATTTTCCCCTGTAGATATTTAATTCTTGATTTCATGCCATCTAAAAAATTCTAAATTTTAAATGCAATGTCAATCACTACTCTCTGTCTTCCTGAACAATATTCATTTATTCTCTTTACTCCTCACTAATGTCTTCTCATTCTCTTCCACTTGCAGCAACTGTTAGGATTTTTTTGATCTCTATATACTAGTGAGCCAACCAAAATGAGCTGACTCATTTTATAGATCGCCAATAGAAGGTTAACCAATCAGAAGACATAAAATATTCAATCCGACGTGTATAAAGGCGGCCATTTTGTTTTTTCTCCGAATATCCACTGCCGACCTCTGATATCGATGACCAGAAGAACTACTGAACTACGCTCTGCTACTTTCTCCGAATATTCACTGCCAACCTCTGATATGGAAGACCTTGAGAATTACTGAACAGCTGCTACTAGATATTGGTGTTGTTCCATTGAACACATTACGTACTGCACTGGATTCTACATTCAGACTACGGTGAACATGTATAACATTGGTTACGAGCCCAGGTTATGACTGTACTTTGACGGGGACGAATCGAGGTATGAATTATGGGAAACGAAATTCTTAGGCTACCTTAGAATACAAAAACTTCATGACATCATTCTTTGCCAAGATGACCAGAAAGAAGACTTTATGGAAATAAATGCGACTGTGTTCGCCGAATTAATACAATGCCTGGATGACATGAGTTTGTCTTTAATAATGAGAGAAGCCAGGGATGATGGACGTCGAGCCCTACGAATAATGCGTGAACATTATTTGTCAAAAGGTAAGCCTAAAACTATTGCTTTATATATTAAACTAACCGCGTTAAGGAGACGAGAAAATGAATCCATAACAGATTATATTATACGAGCTGAGAATGTCACAAATGCCTTAAAAGTGGCAGGCGAGACTATCTTAAATGGGCTGCTAATAGCCATGGTTTTAAAGGGATTACCACCAACATTTAAACCAATTCACGACAGTCATAACTCAAAAAGATAAAAATCCTAACAGCAACCCATTGCGTCTTAGTGGCATTATCGCCTTGCTTCGGGTGAAATGAGAAAGAGCTCACCTCGTCGGCTCTTACCGATTGATTTCAATTCTTATTGGCTTCCCTATTATAGTGTATCAGAGGAAGACAAACTTAGTGGAAATATGGGAATTCTGTACGCTGAACGTTAGCAAGAACTTATTGCTAACCACTGTTGCACGAACATGTCCCTCTGTGAGTGATACATGAGAACATCTTTCTTGAGTTGATTGACAAATTAAATCAATAGTTAAATAGTAATAGAGAGGTGTAGATAAAATAAATCATACGTCTGTGGTCGTAATTCCAAATGTACTAAATCAGTCTTGCGAGTCCAACGTCAGAAACTGCCGGGGACATAAATAAAAAATGTATAAAATCCACATCACAACACACAATGAACAACTACCTTCACTCATGAAGGGACAAGACACCATGTAGTATCATCCTTTTTTTGGTTGGCAAGAATTTTATTTTACAGTGAGGTTCACCTTCTACAAGACCTGGCGGTCACTCGAGGTCAAGGGTTACAGAGTAAGGGGCAGAGTTTATTGGAATATGTGGGGAAAATAACGGTTAATCCGAGACTTGAACAGGTTAAAATTATAGTGATCGGGAAAGCATCTTCTTGGGAGCCGGTTCTACAGAGCAGAGGTTCACACAAAGAACCTGCTCGCGTGGAATTTTCTTCCCACGAATGGAATACGGTATAAGCATGGTGAGTCCTAGTCGTGAAGGATAGAACGGGTGGAATGTAATTCGTTTGAACACTTTTCATTGAAGTAGCCACAGAGCAGTGAGTGGCTTGTTATGTTTTATCTGTGAGAGAGGCTGTAGGATGGAAAATAATTTGTCACCCACAAGAACACGTAGACGCTTTTGGAATCTACCGGCACTAGAAAGTGAGGGGTGGATAGTTCTTGTCCAAATATGACAGCAGTATTCCGTTTCAGGCATGATCCGGTTCTTGTAAAGGTAGAGGATAGACAGAGGAGTCAGGTACTTACTGGAGCGGTACAGGAAATCCAGCGTTTTCCCTGCATCTTTACTGATGGTTGTGAAACTATTACCATATCCCGTGGCCTACTCAAGGCAACTCTATCTTGATTTTCTGATTGTCTTTTTTTATAAAGAGCACAGCGAGCACGAATACTCTTTCAAGGTAAGACTTGGTGTTCTCCTTCGTCGGCACAGCTCCATACATACCTAAATGGAGTCCTTTTTTTTTAAAGATCTATTAGCTAGTCTTGCAACCCGAACGACAAGGTTGTAAACGCTGGGACACAAAATAAGTCAAGTAAAGTTCAAGAATATCACAGTTCTTATTTAAGGCAAAAGAAAAAGAGGAAAGAAAAGTTAATTTGAGCAACAGTAAGTAGGTCGATGTGGAGAGTCATGACCGTCAACTTCCTAAAAGTGCATGGCACATAGAGAGACAGAGAGTGAAATCTGATCGACTGAACAGATTGTCATTGATGCTTGTTTGTTCCTTTCCTGTAAGAGATGAAAAATACAAATAAATATACATTATGACAATGCTCAAGGGCATTAGTTAGAACGCCAAATCCAATATCTCTCTGAATTACCCAATTCTGTGTCACAGAATGAGGAAAGAAGGTTTGGAGACTGTAGCACTCACAGGTCAAAATGAAAGCAAAAGAAACAGTGGTAAACAACGAGAAAACTACTTGTGTAAATTGATAGTAGAAATACCCTAGTCACAAAGGGACCATAACAGAACAATTATTATTTAGAGTTAAAAAGAAAGAGAAGACCCATCATCGTCAACACCCTGAGAGGATAGAGATTGAACAGGTTGTCACTAATGCTATTTTATTCTTTCTTTGTAAAAGCTAAAAATAAATAAATATTATGAACTTCTTCAACGTCGGTACTTTACAAACTAAATTCAGTTTCTCTCTGAATTACCCATTTCTGGTTCTGTGTGCTACTTGCGTTCAGCTTAGTAATTTTCTACAAGCAACAGTAAACTGCCATTCTTATTCTTAAAAAAATATATATTCATTCAAAACGTCTCAATTTATTATAATATGCAAATGAGCCGCAAAATAACTTCACAATGCCTTGTAATCTAGTTCCATGGAAACTGGCAGTGGCGTCAAATAACAGTGTTGGGAATTCCATTTTCAAATGAAAAATCTGTGAGTGCATACAAATATAGGTAACTGTAGGAGAATAAAAACACACTATCTTATTCTAGTCAACCTTTGCCTTAAAAAAGAAGCCTTTGTGCAATTAGACGGGGGTTGGGGGAACTAAAACATTCTTCATTCCAAGACAGCCGATGTAATTGACTATCCAAATCATCAACAATGATGCTAGTAAGTTAATTTGATTAGGCAGATTATTCGAAGATAGAAGCCAAAAGGAAGCTGTTCCTTGAATCAGTAATTTGGTTGAGAAGTCAATGGCGAATTGAGATGGTAAGCAGATGTACTGAATTTTGAAACACTTTTTACTTGCCAACATTACTAATGATTCAGCAATAGAAATTCAATGAAAATCAGGAAGAAAGTGTTTGTCAGTTGTCAAGACATAATACCATAATTACTGAGATAATAGTGTTATTATATGTATAATATAAATGCATTGCTTTTGTTTTACACATTGAAAATCAGGAAGAATATACAGGGTGAGATGGGTAAATTGTCGCCATTTTGTATTTTTAATCACGCGCATGTATGTATGTTGTTTGTTTTTTATTTTGTCGACTACAGAGTATAGTAGGGTCAGTTGGGCAAAAATAGCACCATCATTCAATTCACTCCACCAGAAATTTGGAAACGGCATGCTGTATTGATTGGTATTCGCAACGGATGCACCAATACGAACATTTCAGAGTCTTTGGGTGTCAATCTGAGAAAAGTGCAGAGGATTCGGAAAGAGATAGATGAGTCTAATGGTGATTAAGAAGATAGGGAAGCTGAGGAAAAAACACTTTGAACGTTTTGATGAGAAAAAAAACTCCCGAATTTGTTGGTGAGGACTTCAGACTCAACACGAAGGCCTACATCAAGTACCTTGAGAGGTCGTGCTGTCCTGAGTCAAGAGAGCGGCTGCTGAATGACCATATGTCTGGCAATGAAACTCTGCACCATATCACACAAGCAGGAGAGCCCAGTCATGGCTGTCAGACAATTTCTACGGTCACATCACCCCTTACATCTGACCACCTAACTCCCCAGATTGATTATTATATGTGGGGCACAGTTGAGCGAAGAACCAACAAAAATCCTTGTAACACCAAAGATGAACTGAAGGCAAAGATTGTGGTTGCATTCACGAACTTAAACAAGGAGACCGCCCAGAAGATGTGCAGGAGATTCTGGAGTCCGTGGTTGAATCCTATGGCGTTTTATTGAATAAATTTACCCTTTAGTACTAGAAGATATTTTGTACAATTTTGGTAAATATATCTGTTAAAATGAAATGTCAGTGTTATTTCCATCCTTGCGTAATTTCGACGATAATTTATCCATCACAACCTGTATTAGTCATTTGTCAAAACATAATGCAAGCAATACTGAGCGAATCAGATTATTATATGTCTAATATATTTGCATTTATAATTGTAATACAAACACATTGAACATCGGGGAGAAAGCGATTGTCAGTGATCGGGAATTCTTGCAAGCATTACTGACAAAATAGAGTGTAAACGAATTGCTAATGAATTTACTACAGCATAGAATTAGTTTTTCTTTGAGTTTGTTCTTAATCAATTCATCACAAGTAAGGCGATAATGCCACTAAGATGTAAGGGTCTACTGGGAGTGAAAGAGAATGAAAAATACTTTAGAATGAACCGGAAGCCCAATTCTAAACAGGAAAACATTTCAACTCCTGCTTAAAAGACTGTGGAAGAGTATGAACCAGACGATAGACGAACCTATCTACTAGAATTTTATTAACCATTCCGTCGGATGCACATTCAAATTGTGGAAGTTGGAGAAAAAAAGAACCGACAATTACATTTATATTTTAATACTGTGTGAATTTCAACTCAGTATAAGTATCAAAAGTATTATTTAAATACATTGTTAATGTGTTTTACTATAGAAATACATTGTTAATGGGTTTATTACAGAAATGTATTGAAAATAAAAAATGAAGGAATTGTCACTGGTCAAGAATTATTGCAAGTATTACAGGTTGAAAAAGGTTAATGATGTTGGTAAGATTAGCCGCTGCCTTATATAAGGAAACATTTGGAATTCATTGGTCGAAGAGTTTTAGTTACTGTCGGTTGAAATTTATAAAATACTTCGCTTAAATAGTTTTTGCAAGAAAATAGTCTTCTCAAATCAACTGTTATCGCTCTTTCTGGTACTAATAGGAATTTCCTTCTTAACCTTTTGTTTAAGTTAGTGTGGAAAGTTATATATTGATTATGTTACTATTTCCCCTTCTAATTACATGTGCTATCCATTTTAGTTGTTGCTCTGTTGGAAAGTGTCGATGAGTGATTATTTTTGTTATTTGGTAATACTTTCTGTTATTTGTTTGTGATTTTGTAGCCGCAATCTATAAAATCTGATAAAGATTGTCTTCGTGAATTCCGAGTGGGGTTCATTCTCTTGATGCCATTTATAGTCATTGATTTGAGAAAACGGTTAATTCTCCCAAAGGCTAGATAATGGAACAGTTGGGGATCCGAGGAATAGTTAGAAGTGCTTACTATTTGGTCGGCAAAAGCACTGGATACTTGAAGAGAACTGTTCTCACTAGTACTACTACTACTACCACCAGAGAGATGTTAACTCTATATGCAGATGATACCGCAGTGTATGGTTTCATCTTCAAATATTCTGATGATCAATGCTTGACAGCAGATCTTTCATCTGACCTAATTATCACAGATCAATGGTGAAAAGACTGGTTGATGTCATGCAACAGATCTGCAACGAGAGGGTTTGGTAGAAAGATATTATTCTCCCAATTATGTTTCTCCTGTTATGGCATCCGTGATATAACAACACCGTACATCACGGACAGGGCGGAACAGAATGGCTGAAAGAAAAAAGAATAACAAACATGCTTTCTTCTCAGAGAGAAACTTTTATATAAATTACGACATACACAAAACCATATATATATATATATATATATATATATATATATATATATATATATATATATATATATATATATATATATAAACATGTCCCCCGTGGAGAAATATATATCACATATATCTACATAGCAAAACAAAGTATAAGGAGAAACAAAAGGAAGTCCCTTACATATAATTTGAAGATATTACTGATCTGGAGAAGTCATTTTTAGGACTCCAGATTTAAACTGGCCGGATTCATCTATGTCCAAAAGGGAAACGGCACCATGTCCTTGTAAGCTTCTGGGGAGGTAGACTTACCTTCAGCCTCGGCCTAAGGGCCCAGGCAAGAAGAAAGCAACCTTCTCGTTTGGTAGCTGATCACGAACTCCGAAATAACTGCCGCTTTGGGTCACTGCATAGAGTGACGTCACGGAGCGGTCGTCATGTGACCATGTAACTTTTCTTCCACCAAAGGGAGATAATCGACTTCTGTATTCATGAAGATCCAAGAATAAGCTCAAACTAACAACAGGAAATATACGGCCGACTTGGCTGAAATTTATAAAATCTGTCATAAAACAGATTTGCAGTGAAATAGAATTCGCAAGTGCACTGTTATCGTTTTTCGTAGTACTTGTGGGGGTATTTTATGCAAAGTTAAATTAGTTATTAATTATTATACGATAAAAATACACGTCCGTTACGTCCTGCCAATACTTCATAAATAATGGTCTATTCCGTTTTGACAGCGTCCGAACACGGAAATGACATACCAGAGGCGCCAATTGGTTTCAGTGAAAGAAAGAAAGAAAGAAAGAAAGAAAGAAAGAAAGAAAGAAAGAAAGAAAGAAGTATAAAAGTGTTTAGCATATGCTTTAGGGAAATGAAAAAGTTGTCAATTGCATTTTTTTTTTCATTTATACCCCCTTATTTATTAAAATCTGGAACCCCAAAAAGACGTCCCCACAACAATGAGCCGTCCTGGGTATGACGATAAAGTACATTCACTTCCTGGGTAAGACGATAAACTACATCCGGCAGCAAGGCCTTTGATCGGGAGGTTTGAGGAGCATGGAACGTCTAAATTGCTGTTGTTCGCAGGCTCATTCTGACCCAAAGTGGTAGTACCTGTTAGGGTCCCAGCTATGGGCAAATATTTAACCCCTAAACTGGAGAAAAATATCATGATAGTGTAAAATATGTTTTAATACCAGCAATATATTTTAAGAATAAAATTATAACCAGCAATATTGTTTGGAAAAAAATTACCAGCAATAATAATCCTGTCGGCATTAAATGAGCCATTGAGTTGGATATGCCGTAAAACAAACCAAACCAAACCAAACTTCTAAAATAGAGACCAGCATTCATATTTATGATTGTTATTGCAATATTTTGTTAAAGATGTTAAGCTCAAATATTTAATGATGCGATAGGGGAGTTTCTACGGATATTTTATTGCCGTAGCTTACTATCCGTAGAGGATATTGTCCAGCATTCACTGCCATATCAGCGAATGAGTATTACGTGACAGTTTAGTAGTCATTTCTTTATTTTTAATGAAATTTTCCTGTTTCTTAATACTTTGCCTAACTTTTGGAAGGCACTTTTTTGTATCCATTTTCTCTCATTCTTCGTCGTTTTTCACCTGTTAAATCCATGCCATTCTTTACATCCTTCTGTGGAACCACATTTCTGTTGCCGCATTATCTTCATCATCTGAGATGAGACAGTCCAACATTTACTGCCTTATAAAAGAACCGATATGGCACAAAAATTCAGTTCTCTTTTCTAACGAAATTTTCTTATTATTTTGCTTATCATCGGGAAGGCCACTTTCGCTAATCTAAGGCACTTTCGGATTTCGGTATCACATTTTTCGTCCTCTGTTATAACACTTCCTAATTATTTAAATTTTCACAGTTGTTTGTTTTTGTTGTCTCCCTTTAAATAATTAACCCCATTTTAACGTCGTAAAAATGTCAGAGTTTTTACTTGACAGCGTCCAACACTCGAGTTAGGAATTGTTACATGTATTTCCAGCGTGAGATTGCTCCACTGGTATCGTCGGCTGTCTTCCGTTCTCATTAATACGAAGCGAAATTTGTTGTTTAAGGGTAAAAAGGCTTTTTCTTTTTGTTTTAAATGGTTGTTTGTTTAGACATTTTCCAACATTGGTGATTTATCCAGTCAAACAAGTTAAATTTCAGTACATCAACAATAGAAGAAAATTTCAACTGTCATCCAAGTCGGTAAGGTATATTTATTAACCTTTGTCGCAGACGGTAATTTTTTTGTGACGGGGTTTTTTGTTTTTTTTTTGTTTTTGTTTTTTGCATCCGAGAACAATTCCGGTTCCGAAAGTGCTGTTAGTAGATTCGAGGTGACTCGGTACTTATATGAACACTAGCAATCGTAGTCGAAGATTGGTGGGCCAATCTCCTTTTTTTGCTCCAAGTGCTACACAGTCGTTTCTTTGTTTGAGAAAACATTTTTAAACATGCAAGACAATAATTCAAATAAAATGGAAAAAGGAAAATATGAGAGAAATAAAATATTATTAAGGAGAGAGGAAAATAAAATAAAAACAAGCATTAAGAAGACAGAAGATAACGACTGACACTGCATTTAAACTTAAATTAAAATTGGCCAATTGTTAAATTAAGCTCAGAACCGTTGTATTTTAGAAATGATTAAAGATATCTTACTGGAATTATCCGAAGTTTTTATAACACTATTGGACTCTACTTTGAATAATAAGAATTGAGCTCTAAGTTGAAATGATGATCCCTATTGTTGCTGTGAACTCTTGATCCCGTTTTCCTCTCTACTGTTCCTTCTTTTTTAAACTTATTCACCGTTTTCTTGGTTGTTTCATAATAGACTTTGAAAATGGAAACCAGAATATGAGTGTTAGTACCATAACTGAAGGTCTGAATGATATTTTCTTCTCCCCATTACTCAGTTGAGAAGACAGTGGAGCTGACACAAAATGATTTTAATCTGTCCTTTTTCTAGCTGAATAACTGAAAGGATTTTTCATTGATTCTTATGACAAATGGTGTCAAGATGGCTAAACGTCTTATCTGAAAATCTGAAAGAAACTCAATTAGTTTGGTGTTTTTTTAGATATTAACTATTTTGTGGGATGGACAATGATATATATAACATGCTGTTACACGATTTGGATAATTTTGCTGTTATCCGCGGTATGTATACATAATGAATGAGAACGTTTCCTCCCAAGCCTATCATTATATGTCTATATTTCTAAGATGACATGTTGTAATTATTTACACTATTTACATTATCCGAACTGTTGTCCTCATCTTTCTTGCCATATTCACAAAATCTCGGCCGTCGTATGCCTTGCCCTTCTTCAAGTGATTGGAATTTAGAACCGAACCTAACCCTTTATTTCGTCCACCCGGGAAGACTGTTCTAGTTCCACGGGCTATGCCTCCTTTGGATATTTCAGTATCAGTTATATCCCTTATTTCAACTCTCCAAGTTTTTTCTTCACCTCTGCTGGAGCCAGATATTGAACTCACAACTCTTTGCGTTAAGTTGCTGGATTTAACCAACGTTTTTATCCTCTGGGCCATGTGTCATTGGCACGTGGAACTAGAACAATCTACTCCGGTGGACGAAACAAAGGGTTCGGTTCGAACTTCCAGTCACCTAAAGAAGCTCGAAACGTCGTGAATAGGACAACAAAGATGAGGACAACAACGTAAATAACGTAAATAGTGTAAATAAGCTTCCCATTGTTTTGTATGACTGACAGCCATTTTAAATGTGTGACTGTTCTAATTGAAGATTCAGAGAACTTAACACATTATGTGTTTAATTTATTATATCTACCATAAAAAATAATAACTAAATTTACTTAATTAAAGCAGTGCGGTAGTTTATAAATATTGGTAATGGTTCACCAATATATACGATATATAATTTATAATATTTGCAAAATTTTCAAACGATATCATTAGAAATTAGTTTACTTCCTTTTACTCCCGTGATCTAAATGCTAAGGTGGTTAACATTTTCAAACCAGAAATAGTTTTACTTGAATATTCTTTTAATGCCACGTCCATTTACGACATAGACCAGTGATTCTCAATATATGCCTTTATGCGCAAATATGTATGCCTTTTAATTGGGCCTGGAAATACCAGCTGCAGTGTAGTCATTAGTCAGGGTTTATTTTCTACTAGAGTTTGCTTTTGTAAATAAAATGTATTTCCTCTCACATGGAATTTCTATTTGTGTTTAAATGTGCCACAAGGAAGGAAAGGTTGAGAAACATTGACACAGACGATCTACAAGTGGTGGGTTCCTTGTAATGCCTCAGCAAGAACCTGACACCTTCTGCTCTACTCTAAATTTACAAGAGCCAGAACAGACCGAAACAAAGTGCTGCTGTCATATATGGACACCAGCTTCCCAATCCCAGTTTTACAGCTCCGATTGAGTCTAAAACCTTTTTCCGTGTCCTTGTGTGTGACGAATTATTTTTCACCTAACAAACCCTTTTCTCATAGACCAAAGGTCACAATCCTCTTGCTACTATCTCAGTTTCCCGGGAAAGTGGTAAGACGAGCTACATACTATAGTTCCACCACTTATAACCTCAAACAACCAGCCATTCCTTTCGTATTCCATTGGTGAGATGCAAGTGCCACTCGATTAGCTTCTCAGGAACGCCTACTTTGTCGAACCGCGAGGATACATTGTCAATCACTACAATCTGAGTACATTCAAATCTAAGGTCAATATCCTCATAAAATGTGCTTTTTACTTTGTAACCCTCTACTTTGAATGTCTCTTGGGCCTTGTCTAGGAAAAACAGGATTAAAAATAAAGATTTGTTTTCTTTATTACCTGTGATTTGCTATGAGTTCTTGCGAAGGTTTGTCGTGCCTTTCGGTCCGGTTGACCTACAGGATCTTCTTTCTTTTAGACTTGTGCCACACAAGGCTAGAGAATCCAGTTTACTCATCCATTTTATCCATATCCGAAATTCACAAACATATGAATGTAATGTAATGAATGTAATGAAATATTGTAAGCGTTAAAAAAGAAAACGAACACACTCTTTGAATAATGACTTAAGGGAGAATTACTTTTTGAATCACGTCAACGCAAGGTTACACATGACAGAAAATAGAATGAAACCTGAAAAACATTCACTTTTTATACTATATACCGGATGTAACAGCAACATTTTAAAAATCCTGTAACAGCAAAAATGTTCAATTGTTAGATGAAGCTTTGCACCGTTGTATGATTAGAAATGATTAAAGATATCTTACTGGAATTCTCCAATATTTTTATAAGACTATAGGACTCTACTTTGAGAAATAAGAATGTATAATTACTCTTCAAGCTTAACAGAAGAATCGTAATGAAATCGATCATAAACTAAAATGACATATTCATCTTTAATAATCATAGCTAAGGATCATGAAGTATTGAAATAAAGTTCATATATATATATATATATATATATATATATATATATATATATATATATATTATTCCAGGATTATGTTTCAAGTTATTTAAGATGATCTTCGCCCTCTCTAACCCTCTAACTTTCTGTCTTGGAGTAACAAGGTGCCTCACAGGTTTCACGTACGATTTCATTTTCAAGTCTTTTTTCACTGCTCCTTGGACTATCAGAGCTAAAACACCTCTCACGTGTACTAAATGTCTTATGAATTGAGCTGGATCTTTTCCAGTTGACCTCATTAGCTTTAGGCTGAAAGGATCATCACTCTTCCTGATCCTGTTTTCCTTTCTACTGTTCCCTCTTTTTTAAACTTATTCACTTGAGGGTTTTTGAATGGACTTTGAAGACAGAATCCAGAATATGAATATTAGTATCATTATTGAAGGCTTGAATGATTTTTCCTGTCAACATTGCTCAGTTGAGAAGACAGTGAGACTGACAAAAAAGGATTTTAACCTGTTATCTTTTTAACTGAATAACACAAATTCAATTCTTGCAACAAATGGTGTCAAGATGACTAAATATTTCATCTGAAAACATGGAAAATTTGAACAATTTTGCCGTTACACTCGGTATACATTGAACACAGAAGTCCAGGATTTGAATTCAGCTCGACAGCTTCATTTTCTACACCAATATACTATACACTGTAGCTATATTCTTATTCAAATTTAAACAACTGCTGAAGCAACGGGTTTGAGACTTGAACACTCCTGTCTGAGACAAGAAAAAAGATTCAGCCGTTTGAGAACAAATGCATGAGGAAACGCCTCCGCATCTACTACAGGTAGTTACACGGTGTAACAGCCTCTGTAAGACCATCATGTAAGGCAGTTTTGAAGGCGGACTCCAGCGGGGACGCCAATGCAAGAGCTAATCCCAAAGAGGATACTGAACTCCTGAGAACCACCGCCAACAGATCAAATTGTCTGTTTCTTCTGCCCTTAAATACCCACGAAAGCTGATGTAGCCAGGTTACAGATCAGCATGATCAAGTTCTCAAAAAAAAATTCAACATCACGAAAAATAAATTGCGAAACGAATAACGAAAGACGTCATTTAAAAGCAAAACTGATTTTCAAAGCCTAATATGCAAATATAAAATATGCTTTTCCGCTAACATGAATTGGTAAGATCATATTGAATCAATTGCTAGATGTAACCGTAAGTTCTATGCTAACAGTTTCTTCTCTCGCACTTCTCGCTTGGTGAACTTTCTTCCAGGCTTCTTGATTTCTAGTCAACATTGATCTTCAAGTATTTAAATGCAATGTCATTCGCCATCGTTTGTCTTCTTAATTCCTTAATGTATTGTTCTTTCTCCTCGATATTTTCCACAGATTCTTTAACATTCAATAAATCTTACGTCGTAGTAACTTGCTTGAGGTAAAGTGATTAAAAGTAGATCAGCTATTTTCATTGAATAAGATGAGTAAGTCACACTCTGGTAGATATAAATAATAAAATAAAATTTATTATGCAGTCTAAATTACAAACGTCAGTACCTCGACTATATTAATAATATATTATTGAGAAAGTGAAAAAAGGCCGTACCAGTCTAAATTGACGCCAGGAAGAAATGTGTTCAATATGCCTGTATTTGAATATTTGATTCAGCATTGTTCCTCTTTAAATTTGTAACGAGTTGTTAACCTATAACTCGAGATCAACATTTTAATCAACTAGGACGACCTTCAGTTAATGCGATAGTAAGTCCGAAACACAGTACGAGGCCACATCATAACAAGATATGCAAGAAAAGCAAGCCCGTTAGAAAGCCTAATAAACACTGCGATGTTGAGAAAGATGAAATGGTATGGAGACATAATAGGGGCTAACAATCTTTCCACAGACATCCTATAAGTTACCAACTTAGTCAAGACAAGAAGAGGCAGGCAAAGAGAGAAATAACCTAGGCTAAGTGAACTGGAAGATGAGACACAAATATTAAAACGTAACCGCGACATTTGGAGGGAGAGTGTCAGGTGGTCAGCTGCACAACGACCTACAGCCACACGCTCTGATCGGAGGGATGATAATGATGACGAGTTATTATTTCACTTGATGTTGCTTTTTATTATTCAGTATTATCTAATCTATATGCCGATAGATGCTAAACCCTCTTTCTTTCACACAATTCAAAGGCCAGGATCCATTCAATTTAGTTAAACACTCCGCCATGCTGCAATATTCAGTGTTTAAAACTCATTACCATTGTCAGTTAAATGTTTTTTGGCAGAGTGTATTCCACTACAGTCTAGAAGATCATGATTTTGTCCAAAATGATAGATGCCACTCTGTCATGTCTGGCAGAAGATCGCCCGTAATAGAGTTATAATAACTACGAGCTTTAATATAAGTTACTCGTTTCTATATCTTGAAATCCATGGCAACAGCTTCATTAAATTTCACAGCAAAGAAAAAATATTTACTGGAAAGACGAACGTTTCCGTTTTACTCTAATAATTATGAAATCGTTTGCAACTTCATCATGGAGGTGAGTGGTTATCGGCCTTGAACGTGAAATCTACAATCCCAGTTCGAATTCCAGTCAAGTTCTTTATATTCATTTTCACACTAATAAACATGCCTAAGGCATGAATCTATCTCCCCTCCCTGTCGCACCGTTGAATTAAATAGAAGAACAGAATGGGCTTTCTTTGTACTTACTTGACAACTATACTGGAAGAAGGAAAATTCTGAATTCAAAACCAACTGGAATTATGGAGCTGACTCCATCCCATAAAAACCTACTTGCTATGGAAACCACAGCAACAATCCTTAATGTATTGAAAGCTGTAGCCATATTTGACTATATGGAGTTTACGGTACTCGGGGTCAGTACATTCATCAATCAATTTCTTGGAATAATCAACACAAACGTATGCGCATTGCACCAAAGACATGAGACAGTGTTTACTAAACCCGGCCAATATTTGCGTATATCTTCTTGTTTTTCTATAGGGCGGAGGCGATTATGGCTCTCTACAATTTCTTCTTATTAAATTTTGTCTTTTTGTTATCTCTCGTAAACTTTGTTCCGCTATCCATTTGCTCAGCTCTTACCTCTTTTATCTGCCGTGTCCCTTCAAGAGATTGGCGATCATGATTCTCCACAATTTCTTCTATTTGTAGGTCTTAATATATATTGTTTTGTTGTTAACTCTCCTGGAATTCTTTCCACCGTGTATTTACTCAGTTCATACTTCTTCTATCTGTTATGCACCTTCAAGATATTGGCGATCATGGCTCTCCACAATTTTCTGTTCTTAGTAGTTCCTAATAAATTTTGTCTTGTTGTTATCGCTCCTAGACCTTGTTCCACCCTCTATTTACTCAGCTCAAAATTCTTCCGTCATGTCCCTTTAGGACATTGGTGATCATGGTTCTCCACAATTTCCTCTTTGTACCTCATAATAATTTTTTTATCTTTCCTAAACTCTCCACAATTTCCTGGTCTTTGAAGCTCATAATAAATTTTGTCTTTTTTTCGTCATCTATTTACGCAAGCTCATACTTCTGCTGTATACTTTCAGGACATTGGCGATCATTGCTCTCCGCAATTTTCTTGCTGATTCCTTAAGTTTTCGTAATTTCCAGTGATTTTCTCTGTCTGTTATTTCATCCTCATCCCACAGGGGCCGGTGATCTCCTTCTTCCCTCCATATGTGCTCAGCTACATTTGATTTCTCTACGGTTTTACAATGTTCTTGCAGTACTACTATAAGGAGGCGGTCAGTTTCTCCTTTATATTTCTTGCCACAACTTCACGGGATGGCGTACACACAGTCCTTAGTCATGTTCTCCTCTAATGGGGGTCTTACTCGGAAGAGGCGTTTGCCAAATGTCGAACCACTTTTGAAAGTCGCCCAGATGCTATATAGACAACAGATCTTTAGTATGTTCTCCGATAATCCCTTCAAACATAAGGAATCAGTACATATGCTAGGCCATAACAATCCTTTAAGCCATACAAGCATAGAAATGAATACAATATAGGATGTAGTAATACGGTGTGCTAGAGAAAAGCATTAATAACAACAAAATTGCAATATGAGGTCTGGTAAAAAATTAAAACTGTGGCATTAAGTTTATAAGTCCCAAAATTCATATACTGATATCCTCAAGTACACATATCCTGTGAATTGACTGCAGCAGGGAACAAAAATATCCGGGCGAGACATGGAACATAGAACTAGAATAATCTAACCCGGAGGACGAAATAAAGGGTTCAGCTCGAAATTTCAACCACCTAAAGAAGGCCGGAGCGTGCAATGGCCGAAACGTTGTTAATATGGCAATAACGATGAGGACAGTAGTCAATGTAAATAATTACAATACCTCATCTTATAAATTTAGTCTGAAATTTTGTCTTTTTATTGTCTCTCCTAAACCTTGTTCCACCATCCAATTACACACCCTCATTAAGAAGGTTATGCGTTGTCTTCCTCTGTACCTCTTGCCTTCAACCTGTCATGTGCGTATCTGGTTTCACAAGCCCTCTTTCCTCATTATGTGCTTCCTGATGTTACGTATACATTTCCTTATTGCCCCCATTTTATCTCAAACTTGTCTTTTTGCCGTCTCTCCCAAACTCTGCTTCCGTCATCCATTCAATAAAACTCGCCGGGTAGATTATGCGCTGCTTTCATATGTCTCTTTTACCTTCAATCTGTCCTGTGAGTGTCAAGTTTTCTAAGCCCTCTTTCCTCATTATGTGTCTTTTTGTTGCTATTTTCTTTAAAACTTCGTCGCTATTCAAGTGTTCGGTCCATGGTATTCTCAGCATAATTCTGTAGAACCAAATATCTGTTGCTTCAAGTTACTTTTTTTTTATCTGTGAATAGATCGCCCGACATTCACTCTCATATAGGAAGACAGTACCTTTTTATAGTTAGGAAAAAAACAATAGACTTTAGCTGGTTATGACAGTTTTAAGATGCCATTTCATTAACCAACTTAGCCTAACCTATTTTCTTAGTTGATTTCAAAATTTTAAATCTCTGTCACTTTACCGTTGTTCCATTAATTAAAAAGTTATTATAATTGATTATTTCAAGAAATTGATTGATGAATGTACTGACCCCAATTTCGACTATTGATATAGCAGTTCATCAAAACTTTACTTGCTACGATTGAATTACAGGAACTGTCAAGAACTGATGGATTCATTGACTGGCTTATCAAAGTTTGCAGTTCTCCTACTTTACTTCAGGTAGACAGTACCGCATTTACCCTTTTTTTTCTATCCAAATTCTCCTTACATTCTGTACCGTTATCGGTCAAATATCTGCAGTATGACATGTATCTGCAAAGGGTCGATCGATGATTTTGAGGTATATCCATCCTTATTTAGCTATTTAAATGCGATTTGCAGGTAGGTACCACTAGCATCAAGCAGACGCAGAAGTTTAAATAACTGGAAAGCGCTTTGACAGAAGACGGTATGTGCGACACTGAGATCCGTAGACGTATCGGGATGGCCAAGGACACATTCCAAAAGCTGAGCAGAGTATTGCGAGATAGGAGGATTTATTTGGTAACGAAGTAAATAATACTGAGCTGTTACGTGACATCTGTTTACGGCAGCGAATATTAGACGATTTCCTCAAAGATGAAGAAGAGACTCGAGGCAACGGAGATGTGGTTCTACAGAAGGATGCTAACGATATCATGGACCGAGCGTGTGAGCAACGATGAGGTCTTAGAGAGGTTGCAAACAAGAAGGAGGCATATCCGCGTGACATACCTGACGTGCTTGAGCAGGTGGGTGGGAAGCTCACTGTTCCGCAGTAATGATCAACCAGATTAGCTTCCCTAAACTGTAACCCATGCCGTGGTGTCTGTATCTATCAGGTAGGTTTCTGACTGCTACATATTTTTTTTCATCAGGGAAATATTCTACTTCCACCTCATTTCTGGTTTATCCAACATTTTTGTGGACATAGACTCTTTTCCGAAAAGAAATAAATTAATGACACATAATAATTTGTCAGGTCTACCGATAAACACATTAAATTCCTATAAAATATTAATACCGTAGATTACACATACAAGGTATTTTTTTATTACTATTGCTACGTAATGAATGTAGTTGTCTGAATAGCCGCCTGAGTTAAACGGCGCTTCGGTCAGTGCTTAACACTTAGTGTTGGAAGCATTATATACGTATTTTTATTCGGGTGGTTTATGAGAAAGATTATTAAAAAATATCTAACTAAATCATGATTTTCTTGTAATTAATAAAACAATTATGTTATGTTAATATTTATTTTAAGCTTATTTGAAAAATAGAAATATTCATGTACGGAGACAAGAGACTTTATCTCGAGAGAATACACTTAAAAGTGCATTCGACTTACGATTTTTAAACTTGCCGGTGCTTGGTATAAAACATTCGGATCAGACAGGATCTTAAGCGATTCATTCTTTTAGTTTCGAAAGAGATTTTTTTTTTTACTTCCGAAATGGAAAGACAGAAAGAATTTCTTATTTTGATCAGTCAATTCTGTCATTTCATTCAGACTTGGATTTCCCATCGGTTTGTGGATGGAGGAAATAATGGCGTTTTTTTATGAGAATAGAATTTGAAAATGACAAAAACTGTTTGAGTCAAACATGTTGAGTCAAAGAAGATTGATATACAAATGCTATGGGTATTCATTATAATTGTACAATGTTGAGTAATTCACTGAAAACATTCCACTCGGTGGTCCGAAGAACTATCATCGCGTACCTCTCTTCCAAACTGTAGAGGTTCGTGTTAGTCACCTGAAATAGAAAATTATATTATATACTGGACTTTCGGACATCCCTGTATATAACTCGCTTCGTCTTTAAAAAAAAAACTTTTTCTTTCTGCTTCTTCTTCTATGAGACATGTCCCTTCAGGGTTTTGGCGATCACTACTCTCCACAATTTCCTGTACCTTGTAGCGCTTATTAAATTTTTCCTTTTTGCTATCTCTCCTACGTATTACTCAAGCTCTCTATATAAGTTATGCGTTGTTTTCCTCTGTCCCCATTGCTTTCAATCTGTCATGTGACTATTAAATTTTCCGTGCAATCTTTCCTCATTACGGAGACTTACGGCAGCATCACGCATGAAACACCGGTTTTCACGCGATCACAAAAGTTAAGCAACGTCTAGCCTGGTCAGTACTTAGATGGGTGACCGCTTATGAATACCAGGTGCTGTTAGGCTGATTTAATGAATAATGGCTCGGAATTGTTAATCGGAGAGACGAGTCCCGATTCTTGATTCCTGTTGGGTTCATTAACTTACGCGCCAATACCCTTGGAATGGTACAAAGCCACCACTTCTCACCTCATCTAAGATTTGTATCACTAAACCATTATTATTTTACAAGCTAAAAAAAAATATTGTCCGACAAAATCTTGATAAGCCGTAAAAATCAATCAATGTTCATTACTTGAGACTAAAATACTGTTTATATTGAAGGAATTACATGTAAGTAAAAGGTGGGGGATATTAAGGAAAATATCGGTTATAAATTTTGCATTAAATAGCAAAAAGAAAGAATAGAACTGTGTGTTTATGTGTCATCCGTTGGTCGTGAGAAACAATGGGTGTGTATAGATCAGCGCGGTTTATGGGGGGCGCTGTATTAACATATTCAGTTATATTGTGTAAATTAATTTTGAAAAGGCGGATTTGTGTCCCTGAAGGGCTTTCAGTGCAGAACTGAACGTACCACTCTTCCATTTTTGCATCGCATTCGTACAGGTAATGAAAAATGGGTTTTGCATGCAAAAAGAAAACGAAAAAAAAAAGCGATGGTTATCCCGAAATGAGAAATCACTGCCAATAACGAGACCAGCTCTCCATCCAAAGAAATTCTTGTTTTGTGTCTGGAATAAAAAAAAAAAAATAAAAAGTTGCGGTTCCTGGCGAACTAGTGAAACATGAAAGGATCGTCACTGCAGAAGTTTATTGCCAACAACCTGATTGGCATTACGTCGCAATTATCTTGCTTTGGTTAGCAGAAATATTTTATGATCCAGAACAACTACGCAAGGGATAACTCTGTAAAAGAAAGCCAAGAGAAAGATAAATTACGGTGATAACTCTTGCCACAAATTCATAAATAACATTTTTAGAACCTATAGATATTCATTTTTTTGGCCATTGGAATATTTCACACGTAAGCTCTGTTGCTTTTTGCCTTTAAATGCTACTGGAAAAGCATTACTTTCGAAACAGGTTAATGTACGAAGAGCATTAAAAACGTTCGTGAAAAATGGAATAGAAAGCAAATATTGTTAAATATAACATTAATCGTTATTTTAGGTGGATGGCCATATTTGAGTAGACGCTCCGTTTATTTATTATGTATTTATTTATTTTCGTCTACCGGCCCGAATATTCGAGAAAACTTAATTTCTCGAAAATCTTCTTGAAGACAAATGTTTCTTTTTAATAGGAGTCCTCGTGTATTTAGGTCGGTAGACGAAAATAAATAAATACACTGTCTAATAAATAAATAAATGGATCGTCTATCCACTGAAGATAAATTTTCAGGTGATAAATCTGTAGGATTAATGAATAAAAGATCCATTACTTCTTCAGAAATTACATATGCCTATCAATATCAACGTATCCCTGTAGGCGATGATGCCAGCCATTTATAAAGTCACGAAGAATCGATGGTCTTGAGAACTTAACCATATC
This sequence comes from Acanthosepion esculentum, assembly GCA_964036315.1. Classification (NCBI taxonomy): domain Eukaryota; kingdom Metazoa; phylum Mollusca; class Cephalopoda; order Sepiida; family Sepiidae; genus Acanthosepion; species Acanthosepion esculentum. The sequence continues at coordinate 59,208,121 of OZ038497.1, forward strand.
AAAGTCAGCCTTTTTTTACGTCATGAAGTGTTACAAAATGGGCAACTTTCAGGACATTTTTTCATGGTTAGGAAATAAGTAAAAGGACGAAAGTACTAAATCAGAATGTTTAATCGGGATGTTTAATGATGCCTCATCGAAATTATGGCAATATTCGCCTTCTTTGATGAAAAGTATAGGCAGCGGCATTCTCATGGTCTTAAAGGATTCTCTGATTAAGCTATCTATTGTTCTTTGCTAAATATTTAGCTAACATTTTTAAAATACTTTCGTAATAGCAATTGTTACCCTCTTTTCTAAAAGGTCAACCCGCAAAATGCCCTCAACATCCTTGAGATCTATTGCCATGACCTTTCATCCTGACTGGCTTTCCAATTTTGGGTAATTATTGACTGAATTAATTTTATCTTCGCGATCATACTTGCAAAACTATGGAGGCGCGATGGTGTAATGGATAGCGGCTCGCACTGAGGAATCGGAGAAGCGAGTTCAAATTCCAGTCGGATCCATTATATTGACTTTCTTGTGAAAAGTATGAATCCTCTTCTTCACTCCCACTAGCTATGGGTAATTAGCAGAACAAACTGGGTTCTGTAGCCTTGGGTCTAGGAGAGGGAACACTCTGAATTCAAAACTGTATATAGCCATGGCGAAGCACATACTATGGAGCTAAGGAAATGATCGTTCGCATTGACTCGATGATCCCGACTAAGGTTGACTCCTTAACAGACTGTGTCCTATAGCCTTGGATGGCAACCGGTCTAGGAGAAGGAACCATCTGAAGTCAAAACTGTATGTGGCCCTTGCGAAGCACATACTATGCAGCTAAGGAAAGGATCGTTCGCACTGGCTCGTTGATCCCGATTACGGTCGAATGAAGATTAAGAGAAAGTTAAATTCCCGGTTCACAGCCCTCTCCGGTCTTGTTGTTTAGGATTGCGTTTCTGGTTCCTTCTGAAGTCTACTTCAAGTCTATATTTTTTAACGTCTCCTTTTGAAATTTGATTTACTCTTTTTTTCTCTCCTCAATCAGAGAAGATATTGAAGCTAAGTTCTTGGTTCGGATTTCTCCCCGGTCTTTTGAACAAGAGTGGAGGTTTATCGCTTGTTTCCTGTTTAGGAGTGGATTTGCGATTCCTTCTAAAGTCTTTTTCTAAAGACTTCATTCTTTTTCACTCCCAGTAGCCCCTTTCATCTCAGTGGCATTATCGCCTTGTTTGTGATGAATTGATTACAAAAAGATTTATCCCTAGTGCAATACATCTCTGAATACCTTCATTTTTTTTTACTCGATGTTTTTCAAAAAAGTCTATTAAAATATCTGCTTGTGTCTGTTGCTGGTCGAGGCCCATCAGCTTTTTTGCACAGCAAGGAAAATATTTGCTCAAGTTCAGTTTTTGTTTTAGCAGCTTTGTTGTTTTGCTTGGGGTGAATTTATTTATAAAAAAATGGATAAAACTGCGTGGGTTGAACCAACTAAATGCCTCGGGTGTTAGCTATTATTTCTGTTATTAATCGTCCGTCACCTTCAATTAAACATCGAACAGCATCGATTTTTTCCTTCCAAACGATTGTTGATGATAATCTACCGATCCCGTTTTCAGCTTCATCTCGTCTTTTTTTGAATGGAATTATCAATTTGTAAATTGAGTCTTTGTTTTTGGTGGAGGAGGAATTATCTCAATAAACTTTTCTCAAGAGATCAATAATGTCTTCAGTTTTCAAACCATGTTTTACCGTAAATTTGATATTGGTGCATGCATCGATTTTCACAGGACTTATGCTGCTTTCCTGAGTGTTGTATTAAAAAGGAAAAGGTAGGACATATATATATATATATATATATATATATGTGTGTGTGTGTGTGTGTGTGTGTGTGTGTGTGTGTGTGTGTGTGTGTGTATATATATATATATATATTTATATATATATATATATATATATATTTATATATATATATATATATATATATATATATATATATATATATATTATAATAATATTTTTAGTTTTTAAAAATATGATTCCTCCGCTACATAAGAGTTCTCATGTTTCAAAAGCGAGAGCCGAGACCCCTAACATAATTTTTTAAGTTATGAAGAGTTAAGGTGTCTGGACCCGCTTCCTTGTCAAGCGAGAATTTGGGAATAAGCTATCTTTTGGTTAGCTAGTGTTTATAACTACGGTATCGTTGGAACATTTGTTGCTATGGAAACGGCTAGTTTCGGCCGTTGAAGTTAGGTGGTTTAAGGGGCTAAGAATTAAGAATTAATTTTTATCTACAGGCCAGTCCCTTTCCAAAAAAGCGTATCAAGTTACAATGGTGATTCTATGTCCAGAGTGGTTTTGGCTTATGCTAGTCAGACGGCGTCTTTTTTATTTATGGGTTTGCCTTGAGTCGTTGAGTGACTAGAAGGTTATGTTTCATTATTATCTATTTGATCTGTTTGTTTATTTGTTTATTTACATGGCTTTTTTTATCAAAGGGTTTTTCTCAATAATTGTTGGGCTGAGTTTTTTAAGGCTTTTAAATTATGGACTTAATTTGTTTAAATCTATTTATTAATTATTTAATGCGAAAATCATTTGATGACGACAGAACACCGTTAACTCATGTCTATGGTTTAGTAACTTTTCACTATTTAGAAATCTAATGATGTGCAGTTTTTCGTGTAGGCACAGAGGGCATGGGTCATCCCAGGTTTTACATGTTCTAGTTCTATTTATTATTTTCCATTTTACTTTCGGTGTTTTGTTCGTTTCCTTTAAATGCCAGTAGTATTGAGATAGAGATGTCTGACTTCTATTTTGGATGTTGTTGAAGGAGCTTTTGTGTTGTCTCCATCTAATTTTAAAATTATTCTTAGTTGACCCTATGTATTAGTGTTAGGATTCTCCATAGATGAGATGGTACATTGGTATACCACGGATTTAGTAAGGCATCTGTTTTCTAACGGGCAGTCATTAGGGTTTCTACAATCACATGATTTTTCATTTTTTCTGTCTAGTTGCAGTTTAGGAGTTTTATTGGCACTGTTTTGGCATGAGTGTTTTCCTAAGATTTTACTATTATGCTTTTTTATTATTCTTTCTAGGTTTTCAGTGCAGCTGTAACTTAACTTTAGGCTATTCTTATTAAAGATTTGGCTTAGTTTGCTATTTTTGGGGAAGTGTTTACCTATTAAAGCTAGGAACTTATGGCCAAGTTTAGTGCTGACCATTTGGTTGAACGGAGGTGTATACCATATGACATTTCTTTTCCTATTCTTCTTACTATTAGTGCTATTGTTTGTATAGCTTATGTCAGCGTTTCTGTATCCGCTATTTTTCAAGGCCGTGTTATAAAACTTACTATGTGCTTGGAATATTTCCTTATTTGCAGAGTTCATGCTTATTCTTTTCTCTACTGATGTGGGTATATGCTTAATTATAGATGGGGGGTGGTTTGACTTAGGGTGTACATACAGGGGGTTGGTATTAGGTTTTCTGTAGGGTGTGTAATTTTTGTTTACTAAGTCTAGAGTTACGTCGAGGAAGTTTACCCTTTTTAATTTGGTGTTTACTATAGTTTTTAGATCTATTTTTCCGAATTCACTATAAATTATCTTTCTAATCTTATCTGTTTTGAAATTTGTGAAGCTCCTCACTACCATGAGCCCGTCGTCTCGGTACAGCCCGATGTCTTCAATGTCTAATTCTCTGTGCGCTGTTAAGTTGTACAGCATAAACAGACCGACAAGGTCCGAAGATTCTGCAGAGTCCAGAGATCCCATGCTGATGTCAAAATTGTCAGCAGTGTTTTTAATCCACTGCTCCTCATTGTGGATGAGGACGGATTTCTTAGCACTGAGGATTATGTTCGTTTCTTCCTTAGTTAAGTCTGAGTATACTGCAGCAAACTCCAGGGCAGTAGTGAAGAGGTCTTTCGATATAGACTGGTAGTAATATATCGAACTGAATCAGGGTGCAATCCGGTTTGTTGTCGATGTTGGTAAACCAGTTGATGACCTCTTTGGTGTTAATCCAGAGTTTTAATCCGAGTCGTTTTTTAATTTGGTTGGTGATCCTTTCTAGGATTTTTTTGCTGGTCTTTCCTATGTCGGGTCTAGTTGGGTTAATCATTCTGGTAGTGGGGTTTTCCTCAAAATCATGTTTATGGTCCTTAAGCGTTACGTAGCATTCTTTCTCTGCCAATTTACCAACTCTATCGCTTATTTTTAGTTTCTCAGTAATTATCTTACTTGTTCTATTGATACTGTCAACCATGTTGATATTGTTGTTATGGGCTTTTTTATAAGTCTTAGTTAATTTTTTTTAATTAATTTGTTGTAGTCGTCAGTCGTCATCTTGTAGAAGTTGCCTGTTTTGTCGGACTTAACTAGTATTTTATCGCTGCTATTTATGTTTTTGACTATTTGGTCTAGGTGCTTCTGGAAGTTGTTTCTTGTTTTTTTGTGAAAGGAGATGTTGTTGATTATGTTAAGTAGGTCCTTTTCGAATTCCTGTAGGTTCATGTTGAACGGTGCAGTCTTTTTACTTCTGAAGCCGTAAACCTCATGTTCTTTTTCAGTTAAGTTATTCCCTCGTAGAAAGAAGAATGCTTTCCATCTCATTCTTCTTATTAGTTCCTCTGTTTTTTGTAAAAGTTTGACGAAATATTTCCGTTTGTTTGTGAGTGGAATATTCTTCAGAGAAATGTCGAAATTAGTTTTTTCCATATTTTTAAGGTTCTTATTTTAAAATAAAGGTTAAGAGTGCTCGACCTTAATTTGGGAGCTGATATGTATATATGTATGCAGGTGTGCAGTGAAATAGGAAAGAACACGTTAGGTAGATAATCCGGTGTTCCTTAATATTTAGCTTTATTTTCAAAAGGACAGTGCTCCATACAGAAGTAGAGCTTATATTTAAAAATATGATTCCTCCGCTACATAAGAGTTCTCATGTTTCAAAAGCGAGAGCCGAGACCCCTAACATCATTTTTTAAGTTATGAAGAGTTAAGGTGTCTGGACCCGCTTCCTTGTCTATATATATATATATATATATATATATATATATATATATATATTAAACAACTGAAAAGTTGCAAATTAAAAAAAATTGAATGTTTTTGTGAAAGTATTTATTTATATATTTTTATATATATATGTATATTTGATATTTCAGATCGACCCCGATCTTTCATCAGAAATAACTGCTTTCAGAAGTTTGTTTACAAGTAGCGTCCGTCGCGACACGCGGACGTCATGTGATATGGAATGTAACTGTGTTTGAATATTTCTAACGTAAATCTAACTGTAATAATATTTTAAATGTTGTTTAAAAACATTTTGTAACTATATCTAAAAAAAAGTTTTGGTTTAACTACTGAAATATTTATAAAGATTTAAAATACCCAAGTCTTTATTTAACCCTAGTTTATATGTATTTGTGAATATGGTAATGAAGATGAGGATAACTGTCTGAATAATGTAAATAATGTAAATGATTATTATTATTATTATTACATTTATATAGTTGTGGGAATGCATTTATTCGTACAGTTTGTCCATTTATATTTTCATTTCCTTTATTGATTTAGTATTTTATTTTATTTCATTTGTTATTTTATTTTATCTCATTTTATTCTTTAGAGGGAGTGGATATCTGATTTGTCTTGTTTAAGTTATTGGTTTTCATTAATATATATTATGTTATTTGCTTTATATATAATACATATATGTGCATTTTTAGTGTTATTTTACGAGATATATGTTTATTATTTTTGATTTTGAAATAATGCCGTAAAAGTATATTTTCTTATTTGTCTGAATTTTGAGATAAGTTATAAACTGTTATTCTTTTATTTTATCGTTCTGGGAAAGTGATTACAGTTATATTTTCTTTCAGACAAAGCTTACAGTTTTAGAGTCGTTATTGTAGGCAGGTGTTCTTTTCCTTATTTTCCATGATATTTTGGTGTAATTTGATTTTTGCCTTTAAGTCCTCGTATATATCTAGAGATGCTATAGTGTGTATTTTTTTTTGATTTAATTATATTTTATTTATTTATTTGTTTATTTCCTTTAATTATTTTTTATTGGTTTTATTTTGATCTTGTATACGTACTTTTTGTTTAGGGGTTGGTATTTGAAGCAATCCTGAGAAAATTAGAAGTCGTAACAGGATTCATTATTGGCAGCCACAATCTTAACCGCATTAGATATACAGAGGCACAGTGTCGATAGCAGAAACGGAATGGAAACGAGAGTAACTGTTGCAGAAATTAGTAAAAGAATTGGAGAAGAAAGGACAAAACATCAATTATAAGAAGTCAAAATGCATGGTTGCCAAGAAAAGAAAGAGCCCATCATGTGAATTGCAAATTGGTGATAGCCAAATCAAACAAGTGCAAAATTTTGAATATCTAGGAAGCGTTTGTATGGAGGATGAAAAAAGCAACGCAGAAATCCAAAGGTACATTGGGATACCGAAAGTTGCCTTCCAAAAGTTGCCTTCCACATTACGTTGAAACACCGGTTCCCGTACGATTCACAAAAGTTAAGCAACATCGATCCTGGTCAGTACCGAGGCGGCCGAATGCTCATGGCAAGACAGACCAGTCTACATTGCTTTTTAATGAACTGAAACTCGGGTCCATACTGTTCCCATAGGTAGTGGGCCTAAAGTTAACATAATTCATCTTGTCAATCTCTTTTTCTCAGACACTGTTATACTGCCTGCACGTAAACATGCCCATATTTCCAGTAATGCATTTAAGATACCATAATTACCATATTTGATAGGCTTACCGCCGTACAATAACCGAGGTTAAGCAACGTCGAAACTGGTCTGTAACTGGATGGATGACCGCTTGGGAATACCAGGTACTGTAAGCTTGAATGTACATGTGGTGCGGGATTTCTAATCGGAGAGCCAAGTTCCAATTTCCGTTGGTTTCATTGTATTCACTGACGCGCAAATACCTTTGGAAAAGCTATGAATTCAACTCTTCTCTCTCCAAGTAAAACTTATATCTCTAAACTATTATTATCAACAAAAAATTCTTACTTGTAAAAATATTTTTCGGGATTAAATAACCTGCACAGGGTTGATAAGTCGTACAAAAGTTATTCTTAAAAAGAATAAAGTGCAATAAGAATTTTTTTAAGTAAAACTCTGATGATGTTGATGTGAATAAGTTTCAACGAGCTTTTGAATCTGCTATTTTCGTTCATATAGGAGAATGGCGACTAAGTCGATGGTAGACTCCATTCTCCTATATGGATGTGAAACGTGGACACTGTTGGCAGAAACAGAGTGAAGAATCCAGGCGTTTTACTGCAGGAGAAAACCTCTTATCATCTTCTATTGGGAACATAAAACCAATACGTTTGTGCGGAAAAAGGCTGAAGGTTTTGTGGGTCACTAGGAAACTCTACTTACCACTGGGAAACGGAGATAAATGGCGTAGTTTGGACATGTTACAAGGCATGCCAGCCTGTACAAGACCATCATGCAAGGTACTGTTGAAGGTGGATATAGGAGAGGACGCCAACACAAAAAAATGGTTGCACAATGTCAAACAATGGACAGGTATGACTATACCAGAATTGCTGATGGCTGCCGTTGATAGACCGTTGTGCAGGAGATTTAGTGTGGCTTCTGCATTCGCCCCCCACCACCACCACCTACGATTACAAAAGTCAAGGGGATGATGTTGATGGTGATGATGATTTTTGTTATTAAAACGTTTTGCAGTAACTGAATGTAATCATTAGTTTCATATCATTCTCTCAGAATTTTATTAATTATATATTCCTCATCTTGAACTCACACAATGAAAGACGCGTTTATGGCTTACGTCCATTTAGCGTTGAGACACTGTTTCCAATACGAATATCAAAGTTAAGGAACGTCGAACCTGGTCAGTAATTAGATGGGTGACCATTTCGCAATATCAGGGGATGTAAGTTAGGATGTGCGGCTGGTGTAATGAATAATGGCTCTGAATTTTAATCGGAAATGCAAGTTCAAATTTCGGTTGGATTCGTTATATTTACTTACATAGAAACACTGTTCATAATTTAATGTTTACATACATTAATCCATGAATGAAAGTTCATTTTAAAATCGGACATTAATCCCTGAAAAACCTAATAAGCACAAATATTCAGTAAGAAAAGCCATCATTTACTGCACCACCCAAATATAACATTTGTAAGCAATAAAACAATATTTTATGACTAGCTTGTAATAATCATTATACTTGTAAAATCAGTAATGCCTGACCATAACATATTCAAATCAATAAAAAAGAAAATAAACTTTATGTACCAGAGAAATAAAACAGGATCGCTGTGTCCTTCGCTATAAAAACAAAACACCGTTATCAAAGCAATAGCATAAGACATCAGATTTGAAAATGATTTCTCCTGACAAAACTGTGCTATAAAATATTCTCTTTGAAGCTTTAGTTAATCAATTAACTCCTGCATGCTTGATCATGTTTGACTAGAACCTGTTGATTCACTCGGGCTCGCTGCAAATATTATATAATAACATGTGATAGATAATAAACTTTAAATGATAAGCGCGGGTTTTATTCAATATGGCGTCAATATAATGTCTGCCATCTTAGTAAATAGGCGTCCATCGTTATGTTGCGGCATTATAAAAATGCATAATCAATTCACTAAAAGGGTTTCATCTGAACTTTATTAAAGATTGATAGGCTGCTGTGTTCCTGATTTTTCACAGCTTCGTTGACGTGTATAATTGAAAGAAATGGTGCATGAGAGCGTAAAAATCGCCGACCTGTCCTAAATGAAACATTAGGTTACAAACGATAAGCAGGGGGCTTGTTTATGCTATTCTGCCCAGAATAAAATTTGAAATCAGAGTTGTTTTTTTCATCTAGTAAGATTAGACGAGATATTCCAAGAGTTTTTCAGGCTATTGATTTCATTTTTGTTGTTGCTATTATTATTAGTAGTAGTAGTAGTAGAAGTAGTAGTAGTAGTAATAGTAGTAGTAGTAATAGTAGTAGTAGTAGTAGTAAAAACAAAATAACTGAACTCTTTCAATATTTTTCAACACTTAGAGAAGAGAGTAATTAAAAAAAGACAGTGTTTAACAATTTTCAACATGAAGCTGAAAATATCCTGAATCCACCGATTTTTCAGCCATTTGTAAAAACAAAAAAAAAGAAAGAAAAACTAAGATCACAGACATTTTATAGAGATAAAGCTCTTCTTAATGCGTGTGCTATACTTTTGATTAAATTTTTTGTATTTCTTGAAAGCTTGTGCTACCAGGATTCTCTTCAATGAGTTTATCGGAACATTTTCCAATCAATCCGAGGGCTCGAACTACAACTGGCATTGTTGATTTCATCGTGTTCCAAATTTTTGGAATTTCCACTTATTATTATTATTATTATTATTATTATTATTAGTGTTGTTGTTATTATTATTATTATTATTATATTAATTCGTTATATTCATTCTTCGGTATTTCTCAGGTATAAAATAGAAAGTAAAAAGTGTTTTTGTCTGTCATTTCACTGTTGAAAATTGCCATTCCAATTATTTCCAGACAATTGCTTTGTTTTCTTTCTTCTAATGTGATGAAAACGTTTCGGTCAAGCTATTCTTCAGCCTTCTTCAAATCATTTCACTTCTTCAGGTGAAATTTTTTCAGGTGTTAATCTGTTGAAGATTCATTACAAGACTCCTTCATATTAAAGATCTTGTAGTTTTACTTGCAATTCGTTCAAATGCTCAGATTTTTCATAGGTGTAGAAATTAATATGGAGAAAAATAGAGCCTTAGACTCTATCAAAGCGTTATGAATCTCCTCGAAAAATTAGAATAAAATATGATTAAAAATTCACTTTCTTCTACACAGATTTCATGCCTAACGAAGATCGGAGAATGGATCGGCCGAAACCTTGGTATTGCAGCAAGAGTTCTATAATTTTTTAAATCGTAATGACTTACTTTAAAATCACAGAAATTACTGTGGATTTGTTGCATCTCGTGTTTTCTAGATAACAGGGGGAAATATATAAGGAAGGTAAACTTGTAGGTAAGTAATGAAAATAGAAAGTTTACTACACGAAGGTACACTTAGCAACTGATCTAATGCTAACTCGGTATTTCCCCGAACTACCGACAAAGCGGGATGTGACACAAGGCCGGTTTAATGTTGGGTTTTCCGAGCCCGTAGACCCTGTAATAACGGGGCCGGGTAGCTGTCTAACTCCCCAGACGATACTCCGCCCTTCGGCATACCCTCGTCTGGGTTCCTCTCTGCCCGAAGGCAGGAAGTTCGACAAGCACTAGGAGCTTAGCGTTAGGCGAAGACCTAATGCTAACTCTCCTCAACTCCGCTTATTTACATAAACGGGCGATTATATTCATTTAAGTCCAATATAACAAGATACTTTTGTATTGTCAGCAAATTATAAGAATGAGTTTCCTTAAATACAATTCATGTAATTACCCATTTAATAATAATCATAAAAAATGATATTTGGCCAACAATTTTGAATCGGTTTTCAATTCATGTACTTTTTTTAATTTAGTGCTAATTTCTGGATATCTATATATTCCCTACCTTGGTTTTATTCAATTTGATTCGTTTCATTGTGACAAAAAGATTCCTGAATATCGGAAGCTGACTAACTTTTTTCTTTCTTTTTATTTTTTAGTAAGTGCAATTTTCGCTATTATCGTCTATTATCCGATCCTGATTTAATGCTTTTTCTCCACTCTTTAACGATATATATATATATATATATATATATATATATATATATATATATATATATATATATATATATATATATATACAGGTGCACACACGTCTGTACATATGAAGAAAAAAAAGGGAAAAAGTCAGCTACCAGATAGATAGATAGATAGATAGATAGATAGATAGATAGATAGAAACAGACTGAAATAGTCATAGATAGATAGATAGATAGATAGATAGATAGATAGATAGATAGATAGATAGATAGATAGAACTATTCAAAACTTAGTTTCGGTTTAAGTCTCCAAGATTTCCTCAATCTACGGTGAAAGGAATTCAAAATCCATTGACTGTGAAACAAGCAACGCTGGCATGTAAAAATCTACAGACTTCGAAAATCACCGCAGTAACACATGTGTGGCCAGCAACTCCATCTCGAAAAATATACTAAAATTACGCCATCAATATCTAGCCCGATTTGGTTGTGTCTGTATGATCCCCTGGTAATCTTCAGTATTAACGTATATAAATTAACTTACCTACATTTATTTACATTATGAACACACCTCAAAAAATATAATAATATTTCTCACCACGAAATGACTAAAACCAGATATGTTTTATTTAATCCTATAAATTTGTCTTGAAAATTTTAGCAACATTCGTTGATTAATGCTATTTTTTGCGAAAATTATTAACTTGTATAATAAAATTTGGAATAGTGGTAATTTTCTAAGCGTAGCTTAGATGTGACACAAGGCCGAAAGTGTGGAGCGCCCAGCAAGTAATTAACACACTACGGGCACTACTGCATGGGGTAATAGGGAATAAGATGGTCTGATTGGCTATTGTTATTTAGAAGTGCGATCCTCTTTGTGTTCTTCATACTTGTGATCTTGTGACAAACTCAGTCGAATAAATTAGAAAATTATTTTTATTAGAAAATGTTTCCATGGCTTAACACGTTCAGGGTGGTTTTCTTTCTTGTTGCTTTCGATTTTGATTTTCTCTGATGTTTGCAGGTCAGTAAGGATTTCACAACTGTCGGCTCGGCTTCAGTCACTTGCTCACCGCCGTAAGGTGGCCTCTCTGTGGATTTTCTATAAATACATTCATGGCAATTGTTTGGATTAGCTCTTCGTTATTTTATCCCCCCTCCGCCCTCTAACAGACAATGAATTGTACATATGTGGACTAGTTAGGACTTTCATAGTGACGATGAGGTATTATGGTGGATGTGGTAAGAAAGGTAAGTAAGAATGCGTTGTTTTGGTGTTAGGAATATTGTGGTATGTTTGGGTCAGTGTTTGTGGCTAGCTAAGTTTAAAGTTAAGACAGATGAAGACCGTCCTTTTACCCATTCTCCTATTTGGTCTTGTGTCCACATTTTGTATTTTTTTTACAAATAGATATATTTTCGCTATGATTTTTAAGTTGTTGTTATATTTCTCAACACCCACAAACAAGATCTGTACATATGGGGACTAGTTGGGACTTCTTAGAGACATGAGGTATTATGGTGAATGTATTAAGATTGGTAAGATTGCGTTGTTTTTGGTGTAGGGAATATTGTGGTATGTTTGAGTCAGTGATTGTGGCTAGCTAAGTTCAGTGTTAAGACAGAAGAGTAGCCTTTTTCACGTTCCCCATTTTGGCCTTGTGTCACATTTCTATACACAATGCAGAATAAATATCGCTCTTCGCTATGGTACCTAGACTCTATGAATTTTAGCGCAAAACTAGACTGACAGCGAGATCTCATCAATTTGCAGTTGATTTGTCTAGATGTAGCCGTAAATTCTTTGCTAACAGTTTCTTTTATCGCGCTTCTCGCTTGTAGAACTCCCTTCCGGTCCCATGCTTTCCAGCCAAGTTTAATCTGCACACATTTAAATACAGTATCAATCGCTATCTACTATCCTCCCGGTTACTCTTTATATGCTCGCTCTTTATTATTACTTTTTTTCCTAATTCCGCCACCCTTGTAACTTCTTGCGTCTTAGTGGCTTTACTCTCTTGCTTGGGATGATAGAGTTTTAAAAAAAATCACTGTAAAATTTATATTAGCCACAGTTTTATGCGAAGAATAAAGTGAAGAGAAGGTGCGACTATCGAGAATAGGGATGCTGCGTAATTAGAATCGTTTGTTGCTTGTAATATAAGAGAAGAAAATAATTAATATCCCTTGACGCGAAACGTGTTGTAAAGCAGTTTAAGTGACGTAACATTCTTTTGTGGCCATCGTATTTACCAGCAATTTGCGATGTAGACGCAAACTTTTCGGGTGCCGCTTCTTGCTTTGAGTTGCACGACTATGGTAGTTATCTAGAAAGGCGAGAAAGGTGTGTCAGTAATTGAGGCAAGAAAAATAGATGAAACTCACGGAATGATGGAGTCGAATGCACGCTAATCAATTACGCATCCTCTTTTTCTATTCTTCTTTCTTTCTCACTCTCTCTGTCTCTCTCTCTCTCTCTATACTTCTCGCTTTCCAAACACATTATTTCCTTATTGCATTAATGCGGTCACCCTTATTCTATTTTACATTTACCCTTTTTCTTTTTTCTCTCTTCTTCCCTCCCAGTTTGTTTGCTCTTCCATTCCCCTTTTTTCGCCTTTTCGCCCATTCTTTCCTTCCTACCTTCTCATTTTCACTGCGACTTCCTTTCAGTTTTTCTTCTCTCCTTAACACCCTCCTGTTTTCCTTCTACCTTCATTCTTTTCTACTTTTCGTTCGTTTATTCTTTCTTTCTTCCTTTCTTTCCGTCTTTCTTTCTTTCATTAATTCATTCATTTACTTCCCTTCCTTCTTCTCTACCTACCGTCCTTACTACGTTTATAACACCCTCCTTTTTTCGTTATTCCTTCTTATTCCTTCTTTATTTTCCCTTGTCACTTCCGTTTCCTTTCTCATTCTCTCCTTTCTGATCTTTATTTCTTCCCTCCCAGTCTTTCTTCCTTCCCGTCGTTCATTCCTTCTCTTGCCTCCATTCTTCTCGTTATTCCTCCTTTACTTAATTCTATGTCTTTCCTTTCTCCGTTCGTTCATTCTTTTCTCTTCTCTCTTCCTTCTCCCCCGTTCCCTTCATTCTTTCCTTTTTCCCCCTTCACTTCCTTCCTTACCCTCTCCTTTCTACTTTTATTAATTCCTTCTCTTTCTTCCTAGCTTTGGTTCATTACTTCGTTAACCTTCGCTGCACATTTCCTCGCTCTGTTATTTCACAAACATCGCCCCTCAATTTGTTACCAATATCTTACTTTCTTCCTTGCTCTCTTTTAAAGCGCAATCATTTTTTCATCTACCTCCCTCTTTATCTATCTCTCTCAATTACTAATTTGATATTTTCTCCCTTTCTAATTCTATTCTTTTATTATTTACTTTTTACCTTCCTTTTCTTCTTTTCGCAGCCTTCTTTCTTTTGTCTTCATCATTTCCTCTCTCCTTTCGTTCGCCAGTATCTTACTACATCCTCACCTCATTTGTCTCCTCTCTCCTTCTGTGGTTTCCATCTTTACGATTCCCGTCTTTTTTCTTTCTTCTCTCTTAACTTCGATTCTGTCTTGTTTTATTTTCTCCTAACGCTTTCTACTCTTTTCATTTTCCTTTCAAGATGTTTTCCTTTTTTCCTCTCTCCATTCGCTTTCTTCCTTTCTTCTTTCCTTTCCTTTACTTTCTTTTTCTTTCCATTCTATTTTGTGTTTTCCTTTCCTCTTTGGCTTTTCTTCTTTCTCTTCCTTTTCTCATATGCTTTCTTCTTTACCTTCCTTCCGACATCTTTCCATTCTTTTCTTTTTTTCATCACTTCCTTCTTTTTCCCTTCGTCCTCTTCGGCCTTTTCGCATCTTTCCCCATTCTTCCGCTTTTCTTTCTTTCTTCTTTATCTTACCTTCTTCTTAAATCTTTTACATTCAGCTTCCCTTTTCTTGTCGTCTTCTTTCTCTTCTTGACTCCCCCCTCTCTCTCTCTGTTTCTCTTTGTTCTTTTCTTCTTTTCCTTATTCTTTTCCTTTCATCTTTTTATCTCTCCCTTCTTTTTTATTTCCTTATTTTCTTTCTCATTTCCCTTATTTTCTTTCTACCTCTTGCAATTCCTTCTATATTTTCTCTTCCTATTTCCTTTCTTCTTCTTCTTCTTCTTCTTCTTCTTCTTCTTCTTCTTCTTCTTCTTCTTACTTCTCTTTTTTCTTTCTTTCTTCCTTTCTTTCTTTCTTTCTTTCCCTCCTTTTATTTTGTTCCTTACCTTTTATTTTCTTTCTACCTCTTTCTATTCTATTTCCTTCTTCTTTCTTCTTTCGACTTCATCGTTTTTCTTTTCTCCCTTCTATCTCTCTCTCTCTCTCTTTTTATTCCTTTTTGCTTTTCCTTATTCTTCTTTCTCCATCCTTCTATAACTTTCCACATTTTCCTTCCTTGTTTCTTCTCTCGCATTCCTTCCCTTTTTCCTTCCTCCCTGCATTCCTTTCTTCCTTCCAACGGCCTCTCATAAAACGCCCCACTTTCGATTTTCTTTATAGCTTTCCTATCAATCAAATGAGATTCGTTCAAGGATTCCATAGAATCGCCACTTTTATTGTTTGATATTTTCATTGAAGTGCTGAAACGCAAATTACTGATGTAAAAGGGAAAAGAAGCAAGCAAAATAAAATAAAGAAATCCGAACCATGCTCGGAGCTGCAGAATTAAAACATGTTTTATTTTTTCAATATTTTAATAGTTCGCTCATCAGGTGATTACTGTGATAAGACTTGAGTTTGAAGAGCATTGTTAATACAGGTGACAAATTTGACGCCATGATTCCCTACATTCAAATATCTCGGTAAGGCGAGTGCTTAATGCCACTCTGGAAAATTCGCTGAATCAGTCAATGTTGAATTCGACTCAATTCAATGTGGCCTCCTGTAATCTTTCACCCAAAGAAGGAACATATTTGCATCCACTAAAACTTATTCCTTTTTACAATGGTACATATATATATATATATATATATATATATATATATATATATATATATATATATATATATATATATGTATGTATGTATGTATGTATATATATATGTATGTATGTATAAAACATATTTAGAAAAATGCATATATATATATATATATACATGTATTATATACAAATCAAATAACTTAATATAAATTAATGAAAACGAACACCTTAAACAAAACAAATGAGATAACCACTCCCGCCAAAAGCAAAAGATATTAAAAAATAAATAAATGAAATGAAAAATAAATCGACAATATGTAGGAATAAACGCATACCCGCAATATATAAACTTAATAATAATAATTAGTAGTAAATAAATAAGGAATGAATAGAAAATACGCTAAAGTAATTAATAATAAATAAAATTGATGTAAAATGTAACATATAAAAGCGATGAAATCGGCGCTTTTCTAACTGCAATTAGATCTAATCAATAAACATGAAGATAATTGAAAGTAATAGCCCCCACGCCTATTCAAAGCCGTCAAATTATCACCTAAACCCTAAATAAGTGACATTGCTACCCATAATATCACAACGACATAAAATAAATAGTTGTGTTACTAAGCAACATTACCTGAATATTGCGTTCAAGCAGTAAACAAACTCTCACCATTCGGTGTTGAAATCTGTGCCCAATCCTGCTCCCGCGATGTCCCCTGGGATGCTGTATTTAAGCTCCCCACTCATGAGTTTTCTTCTGAGTTCTCTTCCTGGATCAAAGCCGGTATCGAAGCTTTCATCCCCTCCAGGAAATTCAAGGTCAAACCGCGCTCCTCCCCCTGGTTCACAGCTGCTTGCTCAGCCGACGTTGCCCATAGGAACCACTTCTTCCACCGTTTTTGTAGTGACATATCCGACTCCAACAAACGTCTATTTACCTCTGCACGCAATGAGTGTAAGCGTACCCTCGACACTATTTGCAGCTCGGATGAAGGAACGTAATGCATCCTGCAAATTTGGCTCCAAGGACTATTGGCGCCTCTGCAAGAGCGTTCTGAATAGTAACAAACCCTCCATTCCTCCACTGTTCAATCAGTTTGAGGTCCTGACCACCTCTGCCGACAAGGCCGAATGCTTCGATCGAAAGTTTTCTTCCAATTCTATGCTTGACTCCTCTGGGGTACCCTTGCCCGACTTCCCTCCCAGAACTGAGGCCCTACTGGACGACTTGCACATAACCCCGTCGTCGGTACTGGGCATTATTTCTAACTTAGATCTCCACAAGGCTACCGGCGGCGACGGAATACCAGCCATTGTCCTGAAGAAATGCGCACCTGAACTGGCACCTGCCCTCTCTAAATTGTACAACCGCTGCCTCAAGGAATCCTGTTTTCCTGACTGCTGGAAGTCCTCTACCATTGTTCCTGTCTTTAAGAACTCTGGCGACCCCTCCAACCCTTCTAATTACCGTCCTATCAGTCTCCTTCCCCTCTTCGGCAAAGTCTTCGAGGCCATTATCAACACCGAAGTGATTACTCACCTGATATACCACGATCTGCTCTCAGACAAGCAGTATGGTTTCCGCTTTGCCCGGTCTACTGCCGATGTGCTTACGGCCATCACTGAATTTGTCTACCAAGCTATCCATAGTAACGGTGAAGCCCGTGCCGTGGCCCATGACATCTCCAAAGCATTCGATAGGGTTTGGCATGCCGGCCTCCTTCGCAAGCTCCGAGGTTATGGTATCACAGGTCGATTGTTTGACCTAATTCAATCGTTCCTATCAAACCGGGATTTGAAGGTTGTTCTCAGTGGATTCTTCTCCAACTCCTATCCCACTACCGCTGGTGTTCCTCAAGGCTCCATCCTTGGCACTACTTTGTTCCTCATATTTATAAACGACCTTCCTGACGCCATAGACTCCCAAGTCGGTATCTACGCTGACGACACTACTATTTACTCCTGCCTCAAGCACAAATCTACTGAGGCGGACAAAATTAACCTGGCAGCTCAAATTGAAAAGGACCTCCAATCGGTTGTGGACTGGGGAGAGAAATGGATGGTCAACTTTAACGCCTCTAAAACAAAACTGCTCTCCATTAACCACCACAAGGACCCATCCCTGCATCCCATTAGAATGTCTGAGGACCAACTTCTCGAGAGCTCCTCTCTGCGGCTGCTCGGTCTCACGCTGTCCGCTGATCTGAGATGGAACAAATAAATCTAGTCAATTGCATCATCCACCGCAAGAAAAGTTGGTTCTCTGTGCCGAGCCAGGAAATTCTTCTCCCCGGAATCGATCCTCCAAGTCTATAAGTCTACCATTCGACCTTGCATGGAGTATTGCTGCCATTTATGGTCTGGGGCCCCTGCGTGTTGCCTCAGGGTTCTTGATAAGATCCAGAGACGGATATGCAATGTGATTGGCCCTGATCTGTTATCTCGTCTGCAGTCGCTCTCTGCCTTTTCTACAAGTACTTCCACGGTAATTGCTCCGAGGAGTTGCTTTCGCTTGTCCCTAAGCCTCGTGAATTTAAGCGTCCTACGAGGCTGGCATCCCGTTCCCACCCCTTCACCGTTGAAACTGTTAGATGTAGACGTCTTTTCTACTCCAATAGCTTCATGTCTCGCACATCTCGCCTATGGAACTCCCTTCCCTATTACTGTTTCCCTGACAAATACAATCTCCAACGGTTTAAGTGTAGCGTCAATCGCCATCTCCAATTGCCTTGATCTATCCACTTCCCTTCTCCACTTCCTGACATCTTTCATTCCTATCTGCTCTCGCTCTATATCTTCCGTAACCCCCTGCCTTGATCGACCCTCCGTCCTTCTCTTTCTCCACATCCCTTCCTTTACCACTCCTATCTGCTCTTCCTCCAACCCTTCTGTAACCCCATGCGTGATAGTGGCCACCGGCCTTGCTTGGGGTGATACGCTTAAAAAAAAAAATATATATATATATATATGTGTGTGTGTGTATATATATATATATATATATATATATATATATATATATATATATATATATATATATATATATATATATATATATATATATATATATATTCCACCTGTTCCATTTTTATACATAATGCTGATTCCATCAGTAAAGTCACAATTACTTTAAAGATCTTTCACGGAACGAAAGGTGCCACTAAGACAATTTTTTTTTTCATTTAGTCATTCTTTATTGAAAATATTTTGGTACCATTCACACACACACACAAATATATACACACAAACACAAATATATATATATATATATATATATATATATATATATATATATATATATATATATATATATAAAATATGTATTTAATATATATATATATATATATATATATATATAAAATATGTATTTAATATATATATATATATATATAAAATATGTATTTAATAGGTTGGTTAATGAAATTCGAGGAATAAACAAACACAAAATATTGTCAAATATATTAGTAGCCCTTTTGACTAAACCGAAGCAGAAAGAGAAAGCCGAATATTTTGGACACGTTTGTGTATTTGTTCAACAAAATTAGAAATAAAGAATAAAGTTGGACACAAGATTTTTTGTTTTATTTATATTTTCCCTTTGTTTAATAATATAAGAAAATTGGTTTTAGACTAGTAGTTTGCCACGTAAGCGGTTGTGGGGTGTTTATAGAAGGCTCAATGTGGAAACTCTATGCTCTGAGTAAACCTAAATTCCTGTTTAATCCTTTAATATGTGATTCTAATTTGAAAATGTGTTTTAACTCCGATTTATGTCTTTCTTGTTGGCTTTTAAATGAAGACGTTAAAAGCACGCATCTGATGTCATCAATGCTGTGGTCGGGTTGTTGAAGTGTGCAGCGACAGGGAAATTGTTGTTGTTCACTTTGATGTGTTTTTTATACTTATTGAACCAAAGACGGAATTCCGTATCTGCTTCTTCAAAATAATTTCCGTTTTTGCATTTGTGACAAAAAAGTTAATATATAAGATTTCAACTGTCACAAGTCAAAGCCGTTGGTCTGAATACTATGTGGGAGCTCGGGTATGAAAATGCTATCAGTGGTCAGATATTTACAGATTTGGCTTCCGGGTTTATTGCACGTGATGCTCCCTTGCTGAGGTAGTGATTTATATATGCCAGATGATGTTAGGAATGTGAGTAGGCTAGGGGTTGATGTCTAGCTTTGAGTGGAATCTTGCTAAATATCTTTTTAATTGTTGAGTTTTAAATACTGGAAATATGTAAGATAAAAGTTTGTTAATATTATAATTAAAATAAAAATCAATGAAAATTCTGGAATTCTTTTTTGCTTCATAGGTTAGAAGAGTATTTCTATTTTGTTTGGAAGCCTTAATGATTTGACAGTTTTAAGTGGGTAATTCCTATTGAGAATATAATTGAATAGATGTCTTATGTGTTTTTGGAATTTGCCATTCTATTGCTTCTTCTGGATTCACTTGTACGTATAAACAGCAATCACTTTTCAATAACACTATACACCAAACACATAGATGGTCATTGCTACCTAAATTTTAATAACTGTCACCGTTCCAACCTAAAAATATATATATAAAAAAAAATACTACAGCCAAAACCTATCTGTTCGGAATGTATTCACGTTTTCAACATCTTTTTTTTTCATTTCAAAACAGCTTAATGCTTCCATGTTAATCGTATGCGATATAGAGAAACAATTTTAGATTACAATTCCGTTTTAGTTTACAGCCTTTCTCGTCAACCATCTGTATAATGTGTGTGTGTTTGACTGTCTATTTCTCTCTCTCTCTCTCTATCTATCTATCTATCTATCTCTATCTGTGTGTGTGTTTTCGATATTGTCGATATGCCGACAAAGTAATTACTGACCGAATCTACAGTGACTCGTTATGATACTTTGCATTGAGAAGATCATGACCAAGTTAACGTCTAATGTGACAGAATGTCTTCTGCAAATGTGTTAACAAAGAATATTCTGTATAAATATAGTCAATATTTAGGCATCAAAAAAGAATTTACCAAAAATTTACCAAACAAGCGCAGTTTGATTAAATTTCTATCGGATTTTCTTCCCAGTTTTCGAATAACTTATTGCCCATCTATATCAAAATTGTAGATAATATTTCACATTTCATGTGTTTGTTGTTTTTATATTATTATAATCCATACCTTAGAATAAAACGTTGTTAAAAAGTTCCCCAGATGATTGCGTTTACATTTTAGTATATCACTCGAGAATTTCAAGAAACCCTCCATTTTGCAGCAAAAATCCAGATTTCCAAAATGGCGTGATTAACTGAGTGATTTGTTTTAAGGCCTATAAACCCTATTGTGAGTTTATTTAAATGAATTCACGTAAGACAAAAATGTTACTAGAACGCAGGGTGGGAGGTTACAGGGAGTGAAAGAGAATTAGAAAACGTTAGTGAGGAGAAGTGAGAAGAAAGGACAATAAAAGAACAGAGTTCAGGAAGACAGAAGATGGCGATTGACGTTGAACTTAAATGTTTGAGGGTTGTAGGTGGCGGGGAAGCAAGAGATCGAAAGTGAGTTCCACAGGTTAGAAGTGCGAGGAAATGAAATAACAGAATAGAAGTGGCGGTTGCATCTAGCCAGTTCATCCGAAAAACAGTTAGACTTAATTCACTCAGTCGAGACACCAAGGAGCAAATTTCATCAGAACAACTGCCATGAAAATATTTGCAGAAAGGAAAGTAGGAAGCTAAGTCACGTCGATGAGAAAGTTATTGAAGTTAAGATGCCAGGGCAGGATCGATTACATTGCAGATCCTGAATTTTGTCAAGAATCTCGAGACATAAAGCTGAAATTATTTTAGATTATAATAAAAAATATAAGAGTTTTTTGTGGTAATCTTGCATTAATTTACTGAGATGATCAACGATTTTTCCAGATACTCGTTTTATTATTTAATCCATAGATTGGGGAGAAGATAGATTCATACCGTCCCAAGGGTATTTGCGCTTAAGTGAAGAAATCGAAGTTGACATTAAATCAAAACCTGATCTGATTTCTGATTCTGAGCCGCTATGAAATGACGCGGTATCCCTGAATATAAACACTGGGGACACTTTTCAGACATATTGTATACCGTTTGAAAGGGAACTTGTTGAGATTTAATAATTCGTCAGGAAGTAAGAACCCGAAATATACTGGATTTAGGTTATCTTCGATTAAGTGGATCCCCATTAGAGGTAAAATTGTGATAGGCATGATCCTATGTAATTTTTCTCTCTTGAATTTGGGTCGACATTTGAAATATTCCTTTTATATAAAAAACAAGTTTATTTGGCTATAAAGGGCAATAAAATGTCAGAAGGGCCTGAAAATGTCATATCAATAACAATGTTAGCGTGTGTGCTTTTTTTGCTAGAAACGATTGCAAAACAATCTTCTGCAATTTCTATAATTTTATTTATAAAATAATATATTATTTTTTATATTTATATAATAATATATATCTTAATATATATCTTAGAGTTACAGTGAAGTAATGGATATCGGCTCGGATTGAGGAATCGAAGAGTCGAGTTCGAATTCCAGTCGAATCCATTACTTTCACTTACGCGCTATTAACCTTGGGAAAGGTAAGAATCCTCTCCTTCTCCCCCCAGCTATAGGTAAATAGCAGGACAAGCCGGGTTTTATATGAATGGCAACTGGTCTACCGTAGAAAGAAATGGCAACCTTCTGCGGGAAAAAACCTACCTCGTCAGTCATGTATCGAAAGATACATGATCCCCTAAGCGTGTATTACGTATGGCACATAACTGATATATCTTAATAGTATTTAGTAAAACGATATCATTCACTGCATTTATCCTTTTCATAGTTTATTAGATGTCATTAGCTGTTTTGAAACATTTGACGTCAAGCTGCATCTCACGGTATTATATACCCAGTACGTTTCCTGACAATTCATGTTGTGCCAAGAAAAACAAAAATCCTCACTGATAAATCTAACGCATTGGAACAATAAACAGAACGCTCTGATACTCTTCCTGAGGCTCTGATTACAACAGCCACAATCTCTACTCTTTGGCAATTCTATGACAATTTGCACTCACGGCGTGACATATCTTAACTGAACGTCCTCACTAGAAAAGATAAATACTTCAATCAAAAGAACATTGGAAAACCGTTTAAAAATAGTGAAACTATCAACATAAAATCCTACCTTAAAGAAATAGTTTTAAACAAAAACAAATAACACCTACAATAGATCATCTGAAAAGTATGTATACCAGGTCTAATAGCAAAATTGTCCATTTGTTAGATTAAATTTTGAACAGTTGTATCTTAGAAATTATTAAAGATATCTTATTGGAATTCTCCGAGGTTTTTATAACACTGTTGGAGTCCAGTTTCAGCAATTAGAATGTATAATTACTCTACGAGCTTAACAGACGAATCGTGATGAAATCGATTATAAACGAAAATGACATGTTCATCATTAATTAATCATAGCTAAGGATCAGAAGCTCATGAAATATTGATATAAAGTTTAAATATATATATATATATATATATATATATATATATATATATATATATATATATATATATATATAAATATATTATTCCATGATCATTTTCCAACTTATTCAAGATTATCTTCGCCCTGTCTAACCTTCTAACTTTCTGTTCTGGAGTAACAAGTTGCCTCATAGGTACCACTTCATATTCAAGTCTTTTTTTCACTGCTCTTTTTGACGGTCATAGCTGAAACTCTTCTCTCATGTGTCAAACGTTTAGATGGATCTTTTCTAATTGATCTCTTTAGCTTTAAGTTGAAACGACGATCCCTCTTTCTGTTGTGACCTCCTGGTCCAGTTTTCCTCTCTACTATACATATATATATATATATATATATATATATATATATATATATATATATATATATATATATATATATATATATATATATATAGCAACTCAACCTAAACAAGACGAAATGGGCTACTGGGAGTGAAAGTGAATGAGAAGACTTTAGAAGGAACCTGAAACTCAATTCTGTTCTACAAGTGATAAACATTTACCTCTGTTCAAAAAACAGGGAACGAGTGTGAACCGGACGATGGGTGAACCTATCTCCCCCGGTTGAAATATATGATCAAATTAATCATTATTACATGGGAAGGAGATGACCTAAACATGCAAATAGTCGAACCAATTTGAACCGTTTTGCTAATAGCCTTAAATAAAACTTGAATTAACAAAAACTTTTAAATTTACTTCGAGTAGCTAAACAGTGTGGGAATGGACATTATATAACGGCAATTGTTATTTAAATGGAATTCATATTACCTTATATGTCGTCAGTGCTCAAAAGAGTCTAAAGTAAATGTGGCTTCATATTTAAACGAAAGATTTTGCGGATTACAAGAAGTCAGAATGAACAACAAAAAAACAGAAATCATTGCCAATATTGAAGATTTCAACTATATTTTCTTTCATTCTTTATTCGGGTAAATGTGACACAAGTGTGATAAAATACAGGAGCAAAACAAAAAGTAAATGAATAAATGAAGTAAAATAAACTAAAAACAAAAAAAAACAAAACAAATTAAGCAAACTGCATTTGGGAGATAACAGATCGTACGATATTGAAAACGATGAACACGTGACATTATCACGTCACAATCTCGGCAGAACGAGTTTTAAAAATTACTTTTCTGTCACTTCTCAGGTTCCTGCTTTTCGTTTTGTCTTTCTTCTTTTACTGTTCTTATCGATTTAACTAAGAAGGAAAATGTGTCGAATATGATGACTGCAAATGAAACGAAAAACAAACATTAATGCGATGAATATAAGCGAGCTAAATGTAACTTCTGTACGGAGAAAATCGAATGAAATATTCCGAGGTGAGAAGTAGAACGAATAACTCCCTATCTTTTTGATTGTTTCTGTGTTCTGCTTTTGTTTTCTCGGTGTCAGATTTTACGTCTTGTAGTCTCCGACTTCTGAAATATGTTCCTTTGTTTAATTAATTTTGTTCCAGCTATATCTTCATTTTCAGTTTTAGTCAAAGAATTGTTTACCGCAAATTTAAATAGATGTACTTTTACTATTGGTATTTCTACCTTATTTTGACAGTCAACCATATTTTAAACCGGATTAACATTAAATTCCTTATTACTAGAACATCATGTTTTTTTAGTGTGTTAAAATATCCTGTTATACATCATTCAACGAGACGACCATTCTAATTCCAAAAAATATAATGATATACAAACTGAACTCCCTTGTTCTTCAACTGGTTTTGACATTGTATATTTATGATGTTATCTTGAACAATATAGCCCGGTTATCAGTTCGAAAGTTATTAAAGATTCATTTGGAAAATCCCACAAATTGGCTTAATGCGGTGTGGTACTGCTGGTCATGCCTTTCGCATGTAAGGCTTGTTCCCGCCTGCCATGGTTATACTTTGATGTCCTGTACTCATGACAGACGCACCGAAATCTATCCTTGTGTCATACTTATTTTCGTCTGTTCAAAATTGCTCCTGCAGTAGCAACCGAAAATTAGTGAAGATTATCTTTAGTGATGCGTAAAAGCAGGTCTCATTAAGATGTTATTTTTTCCTTTATTACGTTTAACTGAATACCGTTTCCAAACAAGAGCCACTCTAAAAAATAAACTCTGATATTCGTCTCATGGGAAATGAGAACTGACGGCATATTTGTTTTCTCTCTTCATTTGATAAATGACGTGAATTTCCTACAAGGAAAGGTGAAACGTAAACGTAATTAGTAGATGATTCCATTTCGGAAAATAGTTTAATTCTTGCTGATGATACACTTAAAAGTCAAATTGGATGAATCTGTATATTTTTCTCAGACGGTGTCTTGACGATAATTTGATTTATTTCCACAACAGTTTCCTCCTGCTTTAATAGCACGCCAGATAGTTTCGATTATGTAAAATTGGCAGCTGATCTCGAAAATGACCTTTAATCTTTTGTTAACTGGGACAAGAAATGACTTGCTAATTTTAACGCCTCCAAAACTTAACTGTTCTCTTTTCTTCGTCTTGCAGAACATATTTAACCTTCTATTTGCATGGCTGATACTAACCTCCAGGAGAGTAACTCCTTCGCCGTCCCTGTCAATGATTTTTTTTGTCCACTGATATGAAGAGGAACTATGACTTGGAAACAGTTGCTAAGTTTGCTACTAGGAATGTTAGTTCGCCATATCGTGCTAGACATTTTTTTCCTCCAGATTTTCTTTTACACATTTATAAATCTACCATTCCCCTATGCCTTGCATAATATTTCCATGTCCGATCTGGTGGGTACACTATATATCAAGTGATACTAGAAAAAAAATCCGAGAATCTGCAATGTTGTTGGCCCTGATCTGGTATCTTGGTTTCAATTACTTTAGCTCCGACTTAACGTAGCTACTCTGAACTATTTCTATAAATATTTCTACGGCAATTTTTCTGATGATTTTTCTTCTTTGATAATACTACTTCACGAATTTAAGCTCAGTACTAGATTGGCAAGTGGGTTTCATACTTTTACTCTATTGGTAGCTGTGACCGTAATTTATATTTTAACAATTTCTTATCTTGAATTTTTCGCCATTTGTAACTCTCTTCCCATCGTTTTCGTATTGAATGAAAGGTAAATCGTGATCTCGTTTTCACAATGGCACAAAAGCAAGAAATTCATATAGCAAGGCAGAAAACACACACACACACACACACACATATATATATATATATATATATATATATATTTATCGTTAAAGACGACTGACAAGGTAGTGCGATTAAGCTTTTATTTAATTTTTCTTGTTTTCCTACACGTGTTTTCTTTTCTGGAAACAAAGTGTGTAAAAACTGTTCAAATGTTCTGCATTTCAGACCGCTTTTGACTATCCTTTTAGCCATTATCAAGGATGATTTTATTTTACTTTTAACTGAATGTATGGGTTGTGTTATGTAGTAGAGGTATGTTTTAATTTCCAAACACGGTCATCATATTGTGGCCGTGTTCATAGTTAATGTTAATGAGTGTAGCCTTTTTCTTTTTTATTATTAGGGCTTCTATTACTTTTAATCGTTGTTTTAAATGTGGATAAGGTTATTATATTTGTATTTTCTACTATAGGCGAAAGCGCTCGGAAATGCATAACTTTTGGACAGTTTTACGCACTTTGTGTCAAGAAAAGAAAACACTTGTACGAAGCCGAAAAAAATAAAATAAAAAGTTTAATCGCAGTCAGTCGTCTTTAACGAAACATTTATCAAAGAGGGATTGCTGCCTAAATACACTATATATATATATATATATATATATATATATATATATATATATATATGTGCGTGTGTGTGTCTGTGTGTGTGTGTGTGTGTGTGTGTTAAAAAAGAGAGAAACCGCAAACGTTTTTGGTTTTGATTTTCCTTATGTTATGTGTGTGTACATGTTCCTGATAGGAACACGCCTGCACACAGGGATGGGAAGACATCTCTCATCACCACATCTATCATCACCACCTCTTATACCAAACCTAATGGTTTTATTGACACTTAGGCGGAAATTCACTTTCGCCAACAGTCGAGAAAGAAGTTCAAGGCTCACTAACAAATACAGAAAACGAACATTGAGTCATTAAAAAAACATAAGAAAATTTGTTCCCTTTAAAAAATTATTCCTTGTATTTGCCTGAAGAAAGACACGAGACCGGAAACTGGTGTAGCAGAAATATAAAGAATAAAATATAATAAATATACAAAAACAAATTCATATAACCAAAAACTTTGGCGGTTTCTCTCTTTTTTAAAATATACATTTTTCTCTCGTTCGAACAACTATAACCTTTTCACACACACACACACACACACACGCGCACCCACACACACACACACACACACACACACACACACACATATATATATATATATATATATATATATATATATATATATATATATATATATATATACATATATATATATGTGTGTGTGCGATAGATTTTATTTATTAATCCGACAGATTTTATTACTTAAACGGCGTTAAACAAAATTTCACCAAACTAATCGACTGAACGATGGTATGTTGCACGTGGCTAGCTACACGTCATCACATCCGCGTCTTGACGCGCGGCAACGTTTTAAAAGTTGCCTTCACTTTCTGCTTAACCCTCGTATATTTATCATAAACTTTACGCTCTAACAATACCTCATAAAAAATGACTATTCCGTTTTGACAGCCTAGAACGAAAGAAAAACGACACTAGTTGATTTCAATAAAAGAAAGAAAGAAATTTTTAACCTCTCTTGATA
The DNA here is from genome assembly GCA_964036315.1 of Acanthosepion esculentum. Lineage (NCBI taxonomy): Eukaryota > Metazoa > Mollusca > Cephalopoda > Sepiida > Sepiidae > Acanthosepion > Acanthosepion esculentum. Next base: position 59,236,108 of record OZ038497.1, read on the forward strand.
ATACCTCGTAAATAATGAACTATTCTCATTTGATAACGTCGAAAAACAAAAGACATATCAGAGACGCTTCTTGGTTTCAGTGAGAAAAAGAAAGAAAGAAAGAAAGAAATGTTTAACCTCTCTTGATAATACCTCGTAAATAATGAACTATTCTCATTTGATAACGTCGAAAAACAAAAGACATATCAGAGACGCTTCTTGGTTTCAGTGAGAAAAAGAAAGAAAGAAATGTTTAACCTCTCTTGCCAATACCTCGTAAATAATGAACTATTCTCATTTGCTTTCGTTGAAAATCAAAAGACTTATCAGAGACGCTTCTTGGTTTCAGTGAGAAAAAGAAAGAAAGAAAGAAAGAAATGTTTAACCTCTCTTGCCAATGCCTCGTAAATAATGAACTATTCTCATTTGCTTTCGTTGAAAATCAAAAGACATATCAGAGACGCTTCTTGGTTTCAGTGAGAAAACGAAAGAAAGAAAGAAATGTTTAACCTCTCTTGCCAATATCTCGTAAATAATGAACTATTCTCATTTGCTTTCGTTGAAAAACAAAAGACATATCAGAGACACTACTTGGTTTCAGTGCAAAAATGAAAACCAGAAAGGAAAATAGAAGTGTTAAGTGTTTCAGAGAAATTTAAAAATTTAGCAATTGAAAAACCATTTCATTTGCATCCACATCTTAAAGTAAAGACCAGCATTCATATTTACAGTTATTACCGCAATATTTTGTTAAAGTTCTTAAGTTCAAATAAACGATTATTGTCGTAGAACTCGCCATGAGCTTATTCAGTCATGAACTTAAGAATTAAGATTCATCAGAAAATTCAAATAGGAAAACCGTGGCATTTTCACTGATCTTCCTAGCTATTTAATAGAGCTAATTGCCAGGTCTATAAGTAGTAAATTATTATCAATACATTTGAAGTGTACATAAATATTTAACTCCATTTCAAATGCAGTGGGAGCGATACAGAAAATTATATTCAAATTTCACACCTCGCAGATAAATTTGACATTTGGCAGATCTGGAAAGCGCCTGGAAAAACTATAAATACGTCATGTGATTCCAAGCGGTTAACATTGGCAGCCATCTTTACTTATTTTCAGCCATTAAAATTGCACTTGTTTAACTGTTATCAAAGAATTGTTTTCGACGTTTTGGCATCGTAGTATCGAGTATCAATCCGAGAGTCGATGGAATTAGCGACAGGCTAATGAATGAATCGCCGAGTTTGAAAACGTAAAAAAGTAAATGGCATTAAACAAAAGAGCGAAGAGAAACCAGTTACAAATTTTCAGTAATCGGTCTGTGAAGTGACCTTTTGTTTTTGATCGACGCTGGAGGTTTTCCGACTCTTTTGCAAGAAGCACTTGTCTCTTGGTTAAAAGAGCGTATGAGAATTCGACACACCCCTCCATGTTATAGACACTGAAATGACCTTTACTGCTTTTTAAAATTGTGTATTATGTAAACGGATGCAAGGTTAGTAAGTGCTTCCCGGCAGATGGTCAAGATGAAAAGGTCTCGTTGTCAGGACGTCGATGTTCATTAATCCATCTGTCGGTTTTATATTTTCGTCTGAGATTTTCTGGTGTGCTGCCATTAGCCAATGAATTTATAGACACTTGTTCGTTTTTTTGGGTTTTTTTTTTATATTTAATCGCAATGTTTTCGCCTGTCTAATATCCGGCTCTCTGCGAGTGATCGTGTCGCATGGAAAATATTTTTTTCTTCTTTTTTGTTTATAAAGGGTTATTGCCGATTATGACATGTATTTGGGGATATTAGTTTGCTTTTTGTAATTTTATTCTGTCATGTTAAGTGCTGCCATCACTGTACTATGTCAAGTATTAGTGGTGTCATATCTGCCTATTACCTTTAGTAATGTTCTTTTTTTTTCCTATTCGCAGTCAGTTGACTGATTGAAATGACGGGATATTTTATTAATTAGACTAAAGCCTGACTATTGAGCTTCGGTGAGAAAGATCGTAAACGGATACACTTAGAGATGAACAGAAATCGTCGATAGGCAAGCGAATTGATTGATCAAACATGAAAGAGAAAAAATCTATATTGCAAGAGACATAAATGGAATGAGACAGATTTTAAAACGACATCAAGTATAAATGTGTTTATCCATTAACCCACACAGACGCATACACGAGCATACACACATACACACTAAGATGGAGAGAGATATTTGAAATATATATATACGTTTTGATCACATATTTTTTTCTTTATATGCCGCTCTCTTCAGGACGTAGGCGATCAGAACCCAACACAATTTCCATCATAGCTCTTAATAAACGTTCTCTTTTTGTTATTTCTTTTAAACCTTGTTCCGCCATCGATTACTCAAGCTCACTAAGTAGGTTATACGTTGTGATGTCCTTTTTCTCTTTAATCTCTCCTGTGACTATCAGATTTTCCAAACCCTCTTTCCTTATGTCGCTACAGAAATCTTCGTGGGTCATATATGTTGAATTTGAAAACTTTTCTAGTTTCACTTTTATTATCATCGCTCTCTACGCTTGACTGTAATTTTATCTCAAATCTAACTCGACTCCATATTAAGTATTTACTCGAAAGACATTATTATTATTATTATTATTATTATTATTATTATTATTATTTGTGTAGGTTATGTTTCCAGCTTTCTATCCTGTACAGCCGGGTCCAAACTCTGGTCCTTGGACCCTATAGGAGAATTGTCATTTAATTGATAGCACTTTTCTTAGTACAGTGTAACCCGGATATAAGAGAAACCCGGATATAAGAGAGATTTTTATCTGAACCCAAATTAGAGCCATACTTACCCAAACAAAATAGGCCAAACCCGGATATAAGAGAAACCCGGATATAAGATACTTCTTCTCCGGTCCCGACAACTCTCTTATATCCGGGTTACACTGTATATGGGATGGAAGAGTGTCCCAGGTAACATCAACATACAGATTGCCGAGAAAGTCGCCTTACTAGGAACTAGTAAGGCGACTTTCTCGGCAATCATCAACAACTCGGCAATCATCAACATACAGATTGCCGAGAAAGTCGCCTTACTAGTTCCTAGTAAGGCGACTTTCTCGGCAATCTGTATGTTGATGTTACCTGGGACACTGTTAGTAAAACTGTTCATTCCTTTTCTCACGAGTGCCAGAGCTCCGATTACTATTGGTACAGTATCAGTCTTCATTCCCCACATCCTCTTAATCAATATCTCCAGCGCCTCGTATTTGGGCAATTTCTCAATAATTTTTATGGAGGTGTCTCTATCAGATGGTGCTACTATGTCAATAAGCATACACTTCCTGAATTTCTAGTCTGTTATGATAATATCAGGTCTGTTGGCTTTTATTTCCTTGTCAGTTTGAATTGGTATGTCCCAGAGTATAGTTACATCGTTACTTTGGCTAAATGTGCCTGGTTGATACTCAATATGGTCGCCAGTTTCATCATATTTTCTGCATTTTGGATTAGTTCCATATTTGATTATGTGGCAACGATAGGATCTGGTTTCGAAGCTTCGGTTCTGAGCTGTAATAATTAGGCCTTCTATCTCAGCTTTTAATCCGATGCTCCCTATTTACTAATGTATTTTCTGTTGGCCCACATCTGTTTCGTTCTTTTTAGGTATTTTCTATTCAACGCCTTGTCTTCCTAGTTTGTTTTTTTTTTTGTTTTTTTTTAATTTCATTTGGCCAAGATGTTTTGCTTTCTGTTTTACACGTTTGGCGTAGATGTTATTCGCATTGTTTTATTCGTAGGGTTTCAGGTATATTAAGCTGTTTCTTTAAAGAGAGCAGATTCTTTGTTGATGAAGTGGATTTGTAGGAGAGGGTTATTGTTTTTTGGGGGTAATATGATTGCAATCCGATTGCTGTAGTTTTTAGAGTTAGTTCAAGTTGGATGAGACCTCGGATTCCTAAACCTATTGTTACGTACAGCCTATGAATATCTGATTTCAGGTGTTGCATCCTCACTTGGGTAAGCATTTTTCTGATCTTGGCATCCAATCTTTAATGTAATTCAACTTCCATTTAATAACGTTGAAGCTGTTACTACGGGTATAGCTAAGGTGTTGGTGAAAAATCAGTTGACGCGATTCCTGAGCTGCTCGAGAAGCTGGTGGAGAAATCTGGTGCTCATATCGAATTCTAAATAAACGCTCATGCTAAAGGCTTTCTTCTCATATTCATTTCTTGTAAAAATTATAGTTAATAAATTATCAGTATTTTGGAAATGGGGAGGTACTTTTCAATCTCCCAGTAGATCCCAACGTCTCAATGACAACTAAGGCAATAGAGGCCTGAACGTTCCCCATTCTGGTTACTACGGTCTGGTGATCTATATACTTCTTAAGCTTGTCAATTTCTTCGATATTCATATTTTAATCACTGGGAAGAGCCGCATCAATGAGGCGATAAAGAGGCATCTTCTTTCCACGGGCGGTGATGTCTGGTTTGCTGGCAGTAAAGAACGCGGTTGAAATCCTACAAGACTTAAACTTGGTCGTTTTCGATCACGTTCTCCGGATTAAGGCGGAATCAGTTCTCGACGACCTCAAACCATACTTCCTACATAGACACCAGTATTGAGAGACATTAGTCTAAATAATAAATACATGTATTGGATTAAAATGAATGCATTAACTCTTTATATATATATATATATATATATATATATATATATATATATATATATATATATATATATATATATATACCAAGTATAGGATTGGTGTATACGAAATAAATTCCAATAACTAACAATTAGTATTCTTAAAAGAGTGCTCAATACAGAGTAGAGCTTTATTCTACATTCAACACCATCTCTTGATAAGACACCAGAAGTGTTGAAACAAAATGGCTACTTTTGTAGTGATTTTCGAATAAATAATTATATATATACATGTGTGTGTATATATATATATATATATATATATATATATATATATATATATCTGTGTGTGTGTGTGATAGGAATTAGAATAATCAATATAGTAATCCATCGTGTCTAGAAGAATCCTCAACAGAATGCAGAAATCGCTGGGTTATGAATACTTGGATGGGTATCACCACGGAATTTCTCAGTAGCTGCGCTATACCGAGTCTATTCAGTTTCTGCTTCGTCACCGAGGCCCGTTGGTATGACGCATTGCATCAAAACGGTCCGGGCTCAATTCTCGGTAGTGGTTGCGTACTGCTGATGAGTCCCAGATAGGACGAAACGGCTGTCCAGTGCTTTCTGCATTCTGTTAAGGATTCTTCTAGATTCGATGAATTATTATATTGAATATATATACGTATATATATATATATATATGTATATATCTCAAGAATCAATGGTTTCATTTTATCTAACACTTTTATTACATAAAACTTTCAAATATTTTAAATGTTTTTATTACATATAATAACGTTTGAATTAATACCTACATGCACACATATAAACACACACACAGACACACAGTCTTTCCCGCACAAATATGTACACACATAAACACACACACACACACATAGTCTTATATACAGTTGTGGACAGAATTGTTGGCCCCCCCACAAAATATTTGCATATTTTCTAAATAAATGCAAATATTTGCAAATACTTACAGAATTTTTTATAGATAGTTGGTTTTCTATTTATTTTTGAATAATTCGTGAAGTTTTTAGAAATTTCGATCTATTATATTTATGTTTATAGATTTTTCTAAAACTTTCTGTAGTCTAAAACAATTCGCACCCCCATTTATGGAAATTATGAAATAATATTGCTCTATGGAAATGGTAATGTTTTTTTTTTCTTAATTTGACATTTAATACAAACACCCTTTGAAAATGTTGATAGCATTGACCTGATTCTATAACATACTAAAAGGTAATCAAGAAAACAATATGGGAATGCCACATACCACAATAACACATTCATTCTGCAAACATGGAGAAGACGGCTGAACTTGACAAGAAAATCCGAAAATATTTGATGCGTACAAACAAAGTGACGGATATATAACACTTTCCACGCGTTTAAATATTCCTAGATCAACAATTCTTAGCATTATCAAGAAGTACAGCGAGAACAAATTAAGGATTGGCAGTAAACGGTTAATTTCTGAGAGAAAAGAAATGAAAATTGTTAGAGATGTCTCGAAGAATCTTCACTTAACGACAATGGACATCAGGGTTAAATGTATCGAAGAAAAAAGTCATTAGATGCTTTCATCAAACAGGACTTCAAGATTGTCGCCCAAGGAAAACTCCCTTGCTTAAGGCTAAATACTACCTAAAATGCAGATCGCCTTATGCTAGAAGCCATCTAGAACATGAGAGTAAATATTGGAACTCTGTTTTATGGTCAAATGGTACCAAACTAGAATTATGTGGGCACGTGAACATCCCGTTGGAGGAACGTGAATGAACCTCAAAAATCAAAAAACTACCCTCCCTATAATTAAGCACGGTGGTGGAAGCTCTGGGGATGTTTTGCTGCTTCTGGATCAGGAGAACTAGTAAGAGTACATGGTGTCATAGATAAAGAATTTGGAGGAACCAGAAGCTATTACCAAGAAAGAATAGCGCATAATACCTATCAGTGTGTGTATGATATTCTAAGGAACTCTAAAAAATGATTAAAGTCAATAATCAGGAGTATATGTTAGCCAATTGATTATCGTCTCAATAGGGCCAATAATTATGTCGTATCTTAAATGTTTATTGCGTTTTTGTATGATTGTTTGACATTTAAAAAAACCGTGAGCATCACTGCATATTCTTTCAAATCTGTTATTTCATCATTTGTAAAAAAAATGCACGTGAAGTTTCCATGAAAATTTGAGGTATTACACCTTTATTTGTAATGATGTAAAGAAAGGGTGAATAATTCTGTTCATATATATATATATATATATATATATATATATATATATATATATATGTATTCATCCATAGACAGACTGTTTTGCTGTATCAGAGTTTATCAGTGTAGCTAGGCGTCCGGTTACCTTTAGCTAAGATAGAAACCCGGCTGAGTTGAGTCAGTCTGAGAATCTACCCCCTAAGCTGCATGGCAGGGATGACGGCATATCGAATCTCACTAAGAATTGCGAAATTGTCTGTTTACGAAACTGTGTTGGGATATATATATATATATATATATATATATATATATATATATATATATATATATATATATATATTCTCATCTGTAGCACAAAACAATCTTCAGGTGCTGATTGTAAACTGACCGCGAAAAATTTAATTTACTAAAAAGAAGAAACGAATTAATGACCTTACGGCGTAAAAACAAATATCTGTTGAAATATGTTGAACCATATTGATTTCAATTCAAACTGGTACCTTCCTTTCTTAACTCATTTACTTACTTTAACTTAAAGTTCAGGCTCTTTATGTATGATTGTATAACCAATCACTCTATAATTGTATAGTATTATTGTATAATCACTAATATTTGATGTTGTGTTTCTTGGATGCACCGACAGTTTATATACAGGGCACGAGGGATAAATTCTAGTTTAAATGATGCAGAAATGTAAATAACACTGACATCACATTTTAATAGATATATCCAACAAAATTACATAAAAGTATATCGAAATACGAAACAGTAAATTTATTCAATAAAATCGACATTGGCTTCAATCATGGCCTCCAGACGATTTCGGAATCTCCTGCAACTCTTCTGGGGGGTT